>JAUEKZ010064511.1:1463-16916 GCA_031471865.1 Melibe leonina | reverse complement strand
AATAATACTGACCCTATTACTCTCTATTTTTTCATTTTGGTTTCCGTTGTTGTCTATCTACAACAAAAGAACATATGACGGAGACAGCAGATATAGATACCGTACTTGCGAGGCTTTTATCAATTCTTACGTTTTCATTTTGGTTTATCATGATATCAATATTTCTTAATATTTAATTTTCGCATCAAGATCAATCAATGACCCCATTCTCTCAAAATGTCCTTTATTTAATAGTTTCATCTCTACCTCGCTGTTCTACTACTTAAATTCTTGCATTTTAGCGCATTGGTATGTTATGTGTGTATGGCCATTGAAAACTTAACATGTTCACGGGGAGGTTTGATTTTAACCCAACTGAAATATGCTTACTCTTGAAAATGTACATGTTCCTATAGATTTCAGTGAACTGATATTGCCAAAAGACTAAAATTGAGGCTTTTGGCATATATCAATGAGCTGAAATATGATATATCTGGTATAAGAACAGGCAAATCTGGAAGATTTTTTGGGTCCTTAGCACTGAAATGTTATCTTGAGATAATTGAAAACGCTCGACTACACTAGAAATCATTATTGATGATGCACGAATATTTTAGATGGCCGGTTAGTGGTAAACGCAACCAACACAATAATCTTTAAGTCCGCGACTGGTTGACCTTTTATCCTTAACCAACAATTGAAACTAATCTACAAGAGCAGCAATTTCAGGAGGCTTTTGAAATGTTTGGTGGTTGATAGAATAAAAATGATAAAGACAATGAAAACAAAATTGTAACGAATCTACAAGAGCAGCAATTGCAGGAGGCATTTAAAATATTTGGTGGTTGATAGAATAAAAATAATAAAGATAGTGGAAAAAAATAATTCAGGACGTATGCAATTGGATTTGACTAGTAGACGAACACAATACGATCTTGAAACCACAGAAAATACTACATACAACAAAGCCATAAACTAGCCAGTGTTGTCATGGATGGAACAAGCCCCAAACTCTACGCCCGAGGCAATTAATACAATAGAGCCAAGCCTGCCGTTCCCAATAATGGTTCTGTGGTTGAGCGGTCGCCAATATCAATTGGTGATCGTAAATCCAATCGATATCAAACTTTTCAAGGTAGAATGATTTAAAATAATACAAAAATTGCACCCGGCCGCCTAGGTAAGACCTTTAGTGTCTGAGAACGTTCAATATAATAAAAAAGAATCAGTTGAACGACTAAATTAATCAATTCAGCATTAAATCAATATAAAACAAAAAGGGATTTCAGTTTTATCTGAGATTGCACCAAAATAAAAGCAGAATAGAAAATTTTGATGGTAAGTCTACAAACCTGTCATTTAGTTTGGTTTTATTTTTTGGCATTTTGCTAGACATAAAAAATATTGCATATTATTGTGTGTTTTATTATAAGATATTCTGTTCGGGATTGATTAAAAGCTGAATTATAGAACAAAAATAAATTGATTTCATGATTTGATCCATTATCTGGCATTTCAACAGACTTGGTACACCAAGTACAGAAAAAAACCTGCCGACTGGAGTTTTTGTTTGTTTGTTGTAGTTTTTTACTTCACACAAGTGTAGTTTGGGGGTCCGACCCCCAAAAATTGCGATATGTGCGGCAAGTCATCTTCATATACCAGTATTTTGTCCAGTGAGTTATATGCCGTATTATTAGCATCATTAGCTCGCAGTACGCCATATACCACAACTTAAGACTACAGGACTCTTAAGGATTCACTTTTATAAAGACTTCCTTGGCTTGGCCCTTTAATAGTAAACGCGTAATTCCTTTAGGGCACAAGATAGATATTTAGATAGATAGATATTTAGACAGTTCTTTTTTGTTACGCTAGGATTCCTACCTTTTTTTCTATAACAAATCAGCCAATGACCAAACAGCCTTCATTTTTAAACAAAAAAATATAACAACTTTTTGTTTGTTACGAATTTCCTATGGGGCAGCTGTTATGAAACAGTGTCATGTCCACAAAAGAAAAACAGAAAGGAGCAAAACAAATGAAAAGGAATACGTTTTACCATTCATCTTTTTGCCAAATAGTGACCGTGTTCTCTGCTCAAACTAGCCTTAGGCGGTAGCGCAACGGATGTTTGAATCACTCTAATGTTTGTCACAGCTTTTCCCTCGCAGTCATCGTTTCAGCCATCTTCGTCCAAAAATACCGGCCCCAGAAAAAACAATACGAGAATAGACGTAAATATAGCACACAGTGTGATTTTATCACCTTTCATGTTGTAGACTTATTTCGACACAGTGGAATTAAATTCCCTTGGGAAGGAGCAAATCATGGTATTTAACAAATAAAACGTCTAAAGAAATCACCAAAAGCAACAAATAACCCCCCCCCCCCCCGCCCCTCAAAGAAAAACCCAAACAAACAAAACAACTTAAAAGAAACTGCTTGACTTTGTTGAGATGATAATAATGATGATGATAATTATAGTTATTACTACTATTAATGAAACGATGCTGATGATAATGATAATGATGATGATCGTGAGGATTATCTTTGAGGTGGTTGTATGGCAAAGGAATTTTGAGAATAATGACAATTAGCTAACAATAAAAAGATGATATTATAATATATTTGCATTACCATTCATTGTCATATAAAAATAGCAACTACATAAGAAAATCTCGCCCACAAGTCCTTAACCACAAAACAGATGGCTGGACAACTTTGCCGCACTGTTGGAGTTTATCATATGAAAGGTTTTATGACAAAACACACTTAATGCACTTGGCATAGAGCTGAGAAAATGGACACTTTGTTCTCACGGCTTAGTGGGTTTGGTGAAGAATGGTAGAGCTGAGAAAATGGACAATTTGCTCTCGTGGCTTAGTGGATTTGGTGAAGAATGGTAGAGCTGAGAAAATGGACACTTTGTTCTCACGGCTTAGTGGGTTTGGTGGAGAATGGTAGAGCTGAGAAAATGGACAATTTGCTCTCGTGGCTTAGTGGGTTTGGTGGAGAATGGTAGAGCTGAGAAAATGGACACTTTGTTCTCACGGCTTAGTGGGTTTGGTGGAGAATGGTAGAGCTGAGAAAATGGACAATTTGCTCTCGTGGCTTAGTGGGTTTGGTGGAGAATGGTAGAGCTGAGAAAATGGACACTTTGTTCTCACGGCTTAGTGGGTTTGGTGGAGAAAGTCGTGACTTTGAGTAAGAACCACAGTGGTTTAAAGAGTATTTCGAGAAAACCGAAAAAAGTACTATCTTTTAAAAATATTTTTCCTTGCTTTATTGAACTTTGGCGCCAGCTCAAATTCCATTTTTTTGGCATATAGTTATAGTGCGTTTTGTCATAGCCATCATAATATGCTGTCAAAAATATATAATAAGAAGCCTTATTTCGAAATACAGTGTATGCGGCAACATATGCTATTTCGAAATACAGTCTATGTTTCTCACACATTCATCCGCCAATAACGATCTATACTACAACAATACCCAATCACACTTAGCCCTATAAACAGCAAAGACAGAGACTACCATCACTATCGCCACCAAACCAGAGAGCAATTAATTATTGGAACTGTCTAGACACGAGAGATGCTGCTCTTTCCAGTTTCCCTCTTTTTTCGAATAATGATACTAACTAATAAATAAGAGTTCTTTAGCGCACACTCACCATGAATAGCTAGCTAGCCATTGATTGCTCTGTACTCTCGCTTATCGAGAGGGGAAAATAAGATTAAAGATAAGCTTCACATCAAATTCCTTTTAACTACCTTTTCAGATTTAGCCAACAGTTACTGTTCTTGCAAGGGAATGTTTTTGCAATCATCGTTTGAAATTTGAATCGCATTTTAGTCGTGCGTTGATTGAGATTGTGCTTTATAATAGCGCACGCTGTCATTATGTTTGTTGTTGTGGAGAGGGTCTATGGGCGGCATTGATTTCAGCTTTCGTTTCGTGATTGAAAATGACGAAAAAGGATGTAGCATTATCATTATGCATGACGTGTTTATGTGTGTGTGTGTATGTGTGTGTGTGCGTGTTTGTGTAAGTGTGTGTATGTGCGTGTGTCTAAGTATGTGTTTGTCTATTTGTTTGCTTGTGTTTGTGTATGTATTTGTCTGTTTGTGTGTGTCTTTTGTGTGTGTGTGTGTCATAAAGAGAGAGAGAGAGAGAGAGAGAGAGAGAGAGAGAAAGAGAGAGAGAGAGAGAGAGAGAGAGAGAGAGAGAGAAGGGCGCAAGAGTAGAGGAAGTAAGCGAGAGGGAGCGCAAGATTGATACAGATTGAAAGTTTCAGTGTGAGCGGGACACGGGTAGAGAGATACCCTTTTATCTCGTGCAGTGATAACTTTTTACAACCTGTGAACACATTTATCTCCCCTGTTTTACGATCAGATAAATTATTTTATCACCTTTTCTGCAAGTGGCTTTTGAATAGTGAGAGACAGTATGTATAGAGAACACAGATCGAAACTCTTTACCAAAGGGTGCGATTAATAGTCAAAGACGTCAAGATTTAGGATGATTATTTTCTAGGTTGGCAGAATTTTGTCTTGGAGCTGTCAATCCCACAATACTAGATATACCTTCTTTTGTTGTAGGTTTAGTTTCAGTTAGACCTCTCTTGGATACATAAAGATAGAATGTTACAAAACCAGCAATATGTAAGTGATTTTTTCTTTCCCCTTTTTCTCTTTGCCGTATAGAGTGTGGCTAGGTATCTATCAAGCTTACTTATCTAGTCTTAGATTAGTTTCGAATATTTTCGGACACGCTCAACCAACAAGGCGCGGAGAGGTGTGGCCAATAAAACACAGATGCTGCAAAACGCGAGAATCAAAACCCGAGAGTGAAGAAACATGTTTCTGATCTCATTTGACGAACACAGGCAATGTTTTAAAGCTTGAATATTCAATTTCGTAACCTTTTCCCGGTTTTTGTTCTTTCTCTAGATGTTTCCCGTCTCGGCCTACCATGTCTAATCAAATGGAACATTTGTACATATCAATATTATTATGTAGATGTAGACTATTAGAATCTTGCACCTTTCCGTTGTCTAGGCTACATTCACATTGAGCATCTCTGCTCAGGTAGTACGTCTCCGATTGATTTGACCATTGATTGGTCGACCAATCTTGAGTCATGAAAAAACCCCACAAAAAACAACATAAAACCCAGAAAAAAATTCCTTTGGAGCCTAATGGCCTATGGAGCCTGTGGTTATCACGGTTTCTGTAGCGTGAAGCGGACAAATGACAATGGTTGTCACCATCTGGATAGGACACTAGTCTATCGTAGATTACTTTCCCCTTTCCCAAACCATTATTGTGGATTGGTACACATTTTACACCTGGGTGCGGTGAGGCAATTGGAGTAAATTTCATTGCCCAAGGACATTCCGAAGTGCCACTGGTAGGAATCGAACCTGGCGCCCACGGATTCTGTGAAGGAGGGGCATTGGGGAAGGCCATTTGGCTAGCACAAGCGGTCAGGGGTTCCAAAGTTATTCCTTCTTTGAGAGTTCCACACAATTTGTAACATTTCTCTCGAGGTCTTAAATCCATGAAACAAGTAAAAATTGCACATGTTCGTGCTATTTATTTTGGAAAGTCACCCCTTGACCACAGGACCCCCCCCCTCCCCTCCCCCCCCCCTACATACGCAAACAGTCTATTCATGCAATTCCCCAGATTCACACACACACAAACACACAAAAACACACATACAAATGATGTACATCCATTTATCGTTCCACAGGCTCGCAAGAAAACTTGCATTTTTGAAGCGACTCCTAACAAAGATAGTGCGTAGTCTCGATGGAGTCAGTCAGAAAGGGTGAGGGAAGGGGGGAGGTGGGGGGGGGGTCGATATAACGTCGATACATCCACTTGTACTTGTATCCAATGTATTCAGGGTTATGGCCTTTTCATTGCGATGGGAAATCGAAATAAATGGGTAACACCCGCGGTTTATTGATCGCAGAGAAGTATTTTTGGCAATGAATTATGACATATTTCTCCCATGATCAATCAACTTGTTCCAGAGATTTGTCACATAGGAATAGCACAAAGTGGGTTTTTTTTATTGTTGTTGTTTGGCTTTTTCCTTTCCCTTTCTTTCAGGTTTTTTTTTTTGGGGGGGGGGGGGGGGGGATATTTTTGCCAACAGATGGATTTCAAACCTACACATTTAGATGATTTTAACCCAAGAGAGAGAGAGAGAGAGAAAGAGAGAGAGAGAGAGAGAGAGAGAGAGAGAGGATAACAGCCAGGTCTTTTGGAGAAAAAATAGAGCATTATAAGAGGGGGCAGGGTTGGAGGGCGTTGCAATAAAAGAATAGACATATTATTATAAATCTGTTGGGATCTGATATCATTGCGACAAAATGATTTACATTGTCGGTGTTTTCAAGTCACAAACAAAGAATGAAAAAAAAAAATTCAACGTTTCCAAATATTTTCGTTAATTGAGTGTTAAGTCTTAGGGCGCTCTCAACTGCTAAGGTCACTCAAGGGTAAGTAAAATGATAGGTAAAGACTGAAGAGAAAAAGCAAAAGTAGCGTTCACCAAAGACATTCCAACCACCCACAGCATTTCCAAAATATAATACCGAGATCCAAACCAAAAAGTTGAATCACAGGACATCAAAGTACGCCCTATGAGCCCCGTGGCTTATTGAGCAGTATTTTATTATGATTATGCGCTTTTCTAAGGCGAAATCAAAGTGTTCGAATGACTATCCATACCGGTGTAGGGGAAGGAGGCTGGCTTATTGCGGAATATTTCTATATCCTTCAACCGATTTCTAAAAATATTGCGGATCCTATTTGTCACTTAGATGAAGTTAGGATTAAAAAAATGAAGTACATTGCCGAGAAAAATCGAACTGCCGTTGGTAGAAATTTATCAAGGTTCCTCGGACCTCTAGAGATAAAGCTAAAGCGCTTCTTTTCTACTCGAATTAAGCTAAGTTTATTTCCAAAAGCAAATTCTCAACATACCTACGCGAAACCTCATTAATTCATTCTCGGTGCCACTAAAAATATACTTTTCGAAGCTTTAGGACGTCTCAATCATTCCTGTTGAAATAACATCACAATGAATAACCACAAGAGTCGAGGCACCAACAAACACCAAGACCCAAGCACTAACTGTAAAGCTTCAGCATTATTTCAGAAAATATTAAGTAATTGAATGAAATATTGGCAAATATTACCCCAAAAAATACTCGACTCTTTAGAAAATAATTTACACCCATGAATAAGCCAGCCTTTTTTTTATCATCGCGAAATAAAACAAAACAAAACAAAACAAAACAAAACAACCTAATTTGCACTTCATAGCTGACCTCGTCTAATATTGATAAATAACATCGGTTTTGAAGTGGGAAGGCTTTTTAAAAATATAATCATCATTTTATAGATTCGTCTTTTTTTATATTCATTTTCCGGAGGATTATTATTTTTTTCTCGATATTTTTTTTCTGGAGGCAGGGGTGGGGTAGGTTGGGCGTGGTCCTGCTCAAGCAGGATCTACAATAACACCGTTCTTCCCCTGAACGTTTAATAGTTTAAACGATGGAATAATAATAACTTTGCTGCAGGCAACTGACAATCGATGGTAAGCCGACGACTGAGAGGGAAGCTGTGGTATTCCAAAGATCAGACTCCATCACTGGGTGTGCAGATCAATACCGTCCTAGAGGCGGATGCGTCTCCTCTTGCCGGGCGGCAGAATAATAAGCTGATCGTATGCACAAAGACAGCAGCTAGGGGGGGGGGGGGGGACTATACATGCCTCTTTTTTCATCTTCAGAGAATGCAGTATTGAAGACTGAATACTACAAACAAAATAAACAAAAATAAGCTCTGATAATTTTCCGGTTTTTTTTGCTCTTAAAATATACCTCATGATAACAATATTAATGATAATGTTAATAATAATGATAATGAAAATAATAACGATAATAATGAAATAATGATTATTTACTAACATTGATCTGATTCCAACTGGCTTTGACGCTTTATCGCCGGAACATATAAAAATGAAGAGTAAAATAAAACATTATAAATTGTGTTTTTACTTTTTAATGGGAGTTAGGGATCGCCACAATTGCCTTTGAGTTTGAGTTCCATGTCATCTGGAGTATTTGCCACTAAAAATAAAACAATATAGCCCTCTTACTCCACGTCATATATGCATTTGACATATTTAAATCACTTTCAACATGAAATCCCCAATCTTAGAACATTATTTTTCGGCGCGGGAAGCAGATGGAGAGTCACTGTTAATTTTATTTTAATTGATTCCTAAAATTCGCGTCCATCTAAGCAGAAATGAGGGGCTTCCTTTAATCACTGGAAGGGATACTGCATTATTCCTTGTGGTGCCATAGAGAGGGACATCCTACTGAGATTTGCCATACTGCGAGAGCGCAGTTGCCGGTCTCACAGTGAGGGACATGATGGGCAAAAACAAGGTGACCGCGGGGCAGGCTTGTACAGACCTCGTTACACCGCCACCCGTTATGCCGACATTCTCACTTACCGCCAGTTTTGGTTTGTTTATTAAGTAAGATGATAGGTTAGTTAAAAGAACAGCCAGACATTGACCCTGCCAGGGACATTTCACAAAGAGATGATTTACAAGGGAAAAAATGTCATCATGGACCTTTAAAGGGGGAGTTCATTGTATCGCGCAAGCCCACACTGTACATGACATTTTCGTTGTACCGCCATTCTCGTTATACCCCTAACTTGATGCATTTCCCATACTTGGCAATACGCGGTATAACGAGGTTCTAATGTAAGAGCTCCGTTGTATGTCTCACAGTTACAGTTGGGGGCATCATAAGCAGAACACGGTGACTGGGAGGCAAGCTTGTACTTTTATTGCCGTCAGAACGGCCTGAACTTGATGCGAGAGGTCTTTTTGTTGTTGTTGAGAGTTTTAGGGCGCTTTCAACTGGCCATTACAGCGCCCAGGGGTACGTAAGCGGATATGCTGGTTAAAAGAGCAGCTAGACTTTAGACCGTGCCAGGGACGTTTCACAGAGAAATAATTTACAAGGGAAAATATCTCTAACAAAAACAATGACATAGAGATGATTTTCAAAATTAAAAAAAAAACCCTCTGATAATCACAAAGGAGAGAAAGACATAAACAATTGATGGTTACCACCCATATCATGAATTTTGATCCTGAAAGACCCAGGATATTCTCTGTACTCAAGTGTCCTTGTACTTAATTATAAAACGTATGACATGCATGATCACCACACGTCTGTAAGGACAGCAGGCTGAACAAACCAGCTTCGTGTTTGTAAAGAAAGCACTGGGAAAAGTAATATGATATAATAGGAAAAGCTAATAAAGAAACAGAGTCGCCCGCTAACATTCTGCACATAGCGGAAAAGAGGTGGAGGCGTAGAACTGACATAATATTGAATAAAACATGAAACTCGCCCAAAACTGGCGATCGTTTTATTTTGTCCTGTCCGGCCCGAATCTATGATCTCTCTTCAAGGTCGACGTTTGTAGTCTTGTTTTGACAATCTCAAAATGATACTTGTGATGGAAGTTTTTTACTTTCTGAGGGCAGAGATAATGTACAAGCCTAAAGGATAATCAAGACGACAGAATAGTCCTAAGATCAAACAGCAGATGCAGTCCTATGTACAAAAGTACCCAACAGTTTTGTATCACACGACGGGACATGGGATATGACGACAAACATGCGTGGACAGGACAGGACAGGACAGGGCACACAATTCGACGAGTCGAAACCAAAGAGGTTAGCTCCCTTGATTTTATGTGTACAGCTTAGTTAGTCTATTATTAGCTCTATGGTCAAAAGAGAAAAAAAACCCCAGGAAATAGGATAGTTTTGGTTTAAATTCAAGCAAAACAATTCTTAGCACTGTATCTTCTGTTTTGTTTATCAAGTTTATCAGTATTGTTATTTGTTATAATTTGCTTTATTCTTATTATTCTTATTATCATTTGTCCCAATAATATCATTAAAATTATTCTTCCATTACCATTTTGCCCCACGCCTTAATCAACTGCTTTGTCCTCTATATTCATACTTCTGTCTTTCCAATAAAATTGATATGTTGGACGAAATTTTTTTAATAAAATGAAGATATCACGCCGAGCGAAAGTAAAAAAGTAAAAAGACTTTTTTAAAACGCCATTGTAGCCTTAGATTTAGATGAGAGTGCTGTACCTCTCCTATGCCTGTTGGTGGTTGTGTCTTAAAATTGTTTTAACCCTTTCACTGCGAAGCACACCAAAAACTTAAAGATTGGCCAGTACACACACACAAGTACACATACACTTATTTCAAAGGAGGATAACTACAAAACGCGATTTTGCTGCTGACGGATGAGGGGATAGCTTTGATGTGTTGTGTGGGATAAAAACTATCACAAGAGAATGTCATCATATTTAACGGAACTGCCCCATTACTCTAAACTTACAATCACATGATTTGTCAGGTTGGCTGCCGAGAGTCAAGTGGATACATTCTGTTGCCCCGCAATATTGTTTTATAAACATCTTGTAAAAAAGAATAGAGGGAAATAATCCATTTTAAAAAGTAACTTAAAAAAAAGTATTTGTACTCCCTCTTGCAAGCCTACTTGTGTGTCTCCTTTATGAATAAACTAGAAATAATATAATTTTAAATCTGAGAGGAAGGTTAGAAGACAATTCAAAACATAACTTATTCTTTCAAAGAATTATAAAGAACATGCAATTTTTTACTAAATTTTAATTCGCATTGAATGTACAAGAAAAAATAAAACAGGAATACATGTGCAATTAAAAAACCAAAGCATTTGAAAGTATTTATAGAGGCATTGTTTAAAAATACAATAAAACGTTGTGAATAATAGACAAAAAAGACTGGGATCACTATGTAGGATTAAATAAATATTACCCTTGGTCGACTATAACAAAAAGAGAATTGAAAAAAAAATGTTAAAAGATAACATTTCTGGTGAATATTTGCCTTATTTTGAAAATTTTATGGTGATAGGCATTTAAAGAATGATTTTGAAACATCTGTTACATTTTTCAAGTCTGAAAATAAGCCAGACCTGTAAAGATCTCTTTATAATCATATCAATTCTTTCCTCTCGCTCAAAATGCTTGAAATATGGTGCTTAAACTCCCTCAACTTTTAAATCTTTCCCTAGCAATTTCTATCACTTCTGAATGGCCTAAAACAGGTACAGAATGTTAAAATGTTTGGAAATTATACAAGAGTACAATCTTTTTGTTTTTGAATTTTAGTATGTAAAGTATGAAAGCTGAAGATGAAAAAACAATTGTGACAATATGCATTGAACAAGGCACACTCAGCAATGCTGGTAGTGAGATGTGCCCACTCTACACAATGGAAATCAAAGCAAAGAATGCTTACACATAAACAAGCAGAACGCTATTACAAGACTATTTTTAGAACATTGAAACCAGATTTTATTGTAGTCTATGCTCGTGAGGGAGAAAGGGATTTTTCTTTCCAGAGAAGCAATTGGGAAATAGCCCTGACCCCAAATATCTTGGTTGTTGACTGACACGTTGTTCCAACAAACTAAATATTTTGTGGTTAAGTGTTGAGAGAGTTAATACACATCTCAATAGGAGCAATAAGAAAAAATAATTTTTGTCCATTTTCAAAAAGGTTTCAAAAAGGCCTACTTGCAATTTTTATCATCTACAGAAAAGATGGAACAATTTTTACTTAAAATCAAGAACCTTAAAATAATATTTTATTCCAGATTACTTTCAGAAGACTTGAAAACAAAAGAATATATTGAATACGATATTAAAAACAGCCAACTTGTCTAATATTTTTGTACCACTGTCTTCAATCATCAACACTTTCCTCATTACTTTTGCATGATACGAATCATTATCTAAAAACATTTCATCAAGTCATTATTTCTCATACATAATTTTCAAGCCAATTCATCTATGTGACGAGTGAAATTGGAATGTACAAATGCTTAAAATTTCAATCTTAATACTTTGATATCTTACCACACCACATTTCTGATACAAATTTCAAAAGATACAAAATGAATGGTAAATAATATGGCTAATTCTACATTTGTTAAGACTAAAATTAGAATAAAAAATACAATTATCCTGGTTAGCTTATTACATCAAATAATATATAAAACAAGTTTGAAATTAAAATGAGGTAACTTTGCTTGAGCAAAGTTAGAAAAAGAATAAGATTTTGTTTCTTGGATATAATATGTATGTGGTAAGTGCAGACAGGCAGTTAGGATACATATATAGAATTTTAGCAATAACATCAATCAACACATTTAAAAACATTCTCCCTCTCAACTTGTTTCGATTTGATTCTCACAAATTCAAATGGAAATGACATTAGGCAAGGACGCAATCTTTTATTTCCAGACTACAAGTGGCTACCATGTGAAAAATCTGACAAATCTTTATTTATTGTATGATTTAAGAATCATTACTAGATATTTTTCATCCTAAAAATACACACATCAATTTAGTATACAAGCGATGTGAAAGATTGAGATGAATAAGTTTGATCAGACCAAAGGGACAATTATAGACAAATAAAGATATGAATATGTGTGTCCAGTCAAGACCAAGGCAGAGTGATTCCTCATTATGAGTCATTCCATGATTTAAGAGTTGATTGAAAATGATAGCAGGAAAAGGATGAGAAAAAAAGAAAAGAAAAAGAATGAGAAATGAGAGTAAAGAGTGATTTTGAATTCATTTGGATGTGATTGTGAATGACACCGCCAGCAGTGTACATGAATCACTGCAAGTCTGAGGGCAATTAGGCTGATGTTCTTGTTTGCAAAATATTATGCAACTTGATAGATATCACACACAAAGCTTAAAAATTTGATAGTGAAAATAGTTAAATTAAAAAAAAAAGCCAGATATATCCGCATATAAAATTGTCATTTCAATTTGCAATTTTTAAGGATAGCAAACCAATTTAATGTTTAATCCATTCTTGTTGATATTTATCTGGATGCTATGACCCACAGAAGTCATTAAGTTGCCAAATTAATTTTTGACCTAACTTCCTTTTGTAATAGACTAAATTCTTTAAGCCAGATTGATTATTACTGTCATCATAGAGTGACAGATGAGACTAACAGAAATTTCAATTGCAAATATGTAAATGAGTTGTTTCTTATGCAAAAAAGAAGTCAATTATGAGGAACATTATGAGTTAAAAGATTTACTAAAAATGTCATGAGTGAAGAGGGTTAAAATGTTTGAGGCTTATCATTACCCTCTTCCCTAAAAAATAAGAGACCATGTAGTCGTAGTATACATGCACAAAATACAAAATGTTGACAAAATCTACAAATCTTAGATCAAGCCACTATATAAGAAGACCATGATACAAGAAGACAAGCTTAAAAAAATCAAGCATCAAAACTTCACACACACAAAAAAAAATGTTGACAGACAACCCATAAAGGCAACTTTGGAGCCTAACAAACAGTTAAGACTTATTGGCAGATTCATTTAAAATTGTGCTAACACTACTTTTAGAAATTGGAAAAAAAATTATATCTTAGACACTGTGAACGATTTTGATTTACTGCCAAAACTCGAAATGCTAAAAAAAAAAATCATAATACATGCAACAGGGAAAAATAAATGTAACTTTGAAAAAAGAAAAGGCTTTCTATTTACATCAATATCATATGGAATGATATATATATCATTTAAAAGAAGAAGGTACTACTAAAAAATTTAATAATACAACAAAAAGATTGAATCCAGTTTGAGGATTACAAATGACAGTTACCCTACAAGACAAGATTGCTTTTTAAACTTTACAGTTATAGTGAAGTGCAAATGGATGGAAAATATGATCGTCGATTCATTAAGTCTTTTTGAAATTGATTTGAAAATGTAATATAGTAATCACAATCATTCTTTTACACATTTAGAAAGTTCCATTTCACACATACATTCACAGCTTAATGTACAGTAAAATATGTCATCACATTTCAGCCAAATCGTTCAGAATGTCACATCATGAAAACGTTTTTCTCCAATCATTTGCACAGTTAATTCCTATTGAGAATGTTATTCTTTGGGACCTTCGCCGTCGGCTGTGAGCATCTGATATAGGCATCGGTCGTGCATGCAGCCCTGGATGAATTCTTCCTTGGTCAAGACACCATCATTGTTTGTGTCCATCTTGCTGAAGATTTTCATGGTGCGTTCTTGGGGGGACTCAATCTGCTGGTCCTTGATGCTGTTTCCCAGCATACTGTAGATTGCCTGCGAAAACACAGACATAGCAAAAAGGAACTAATGTTAGTATTTGGCGGCAGGCAAGGAATACGTACTAACATTTTAGTTTTATCTAAGATAATCCTTTCTGTTAAAAATTATCTTCATACGTCCTGAACCTTCTATTTTAAATGGGTGAGGCACAAAAGAAACATTTTTAAATTTTTATACATGACTTGCCATGATAAACCTGGGCAAATCATTGTGCCTAAATGACAAATGAACCCATCATTCCATGAGTACTTTCTATCAATCTCCTCTGCTTTTTCTTTTGTCTACTGTGGACATCTCATTACATTAAAGGGGAGAAACATAAATTATTTCTCTATATTGAATATATGCTACTCAACCAATGATTCCGTAACTCACAATGATTGTCCAATGAAGACCTTAAAATTTTTAACATACACAATTCAAATAAAATAGGAACAATGGTTTATTTTCTTAATTCAATTATCCTTTGCGATCAAAAGAGAAAAAAAAGATAATTTTGGCTTAAAAATGTGCTACAGCCAGACACCACATACATACTCAAAACATGTGCCTGCTTTATGTAACAGATGGAGTAATGGCATATCCTATTTCTTTTTATTATGTCTGAACTCAAGTTTTCGTTTTCTTGATGACAGAGAAAAGACTAATTTATTGGGAATGTGCGAAAATTTACGTGGCATTCATAAGGAAAGACAAAAATTACAAATGATGTCTTCAAAATTCAAAATGTTGCTAATGCTATTAGGATATACAATGCAAGGGAAGTAAGCAGACTTAGTATCAACACTCACAATACATTTTTCTTTTTATCTCCCTTGGAAGCCCATGCCATTTACTCAAGCACTTGATCTCAGGTAATAATATTGGCTTTAAAAGTTTAATCGGGAAGGAGAATTGAAAGGGTGAAAGAAAAAAAGGAGAGAAAGAGAGGAGATACACAGAGAGCGAGAGCGAGAGAGAGAGAGAGGATAAAGTGCGAGAGAAAGAGAGAGTGAGAGCGGATGGATAAAGATAGATAGATATTGACGGATAGATAAATATATACTTTAGATGGATGGATGGATGCATAGATAGATTAGACAGAAAATCAATAACTCAAGAGTCTCTTTTTTCACATTGCAAAGATATGACAAATCAGTATGGCGGTGATGTA
>JAUEKZ010064401.1:0-13645 GCA_031471865.1 Melibe leonina | reverse complement strand
GCGAATCTAAATTGTCAAATTTGTTAGAGAGCAATTTCAACATCCAGGAATAAGGGTGGTTGGTGATGCTTGATGTACCCAAGTGCATACTAGAAACAGTTCTTTGTATAAAACTATGTTTAAACATCAAAATGTGTTTTTATAGCTACATATTGTGCTGAATATTTGAAGTTAATTTCTTTCTGCAGGAGCATCAGATTTCACTGATGCAGGTATCACCTCCCGTCAGAATGGAAGCTCTCAACATCAAATGAAAGTGCTCCAGCCTTGGCATGATGAGGATGCAGATATTACAACTCCAATGACTCTAGATGATGATCAGGTACATTTTTAGATTTTTCACTTTCTAGTTTTGTTGGCTGGTTGCTTTCTAAACATTGATATTGTTACACCCCTTTTAGTAATGATAAAAAGTGGCTGCTAGGTGCATTTATAGGCCCATAATGCACGCTTGCATATTGGTACCGTGCCGTAGCAAGGAGAGAGGCCTTGGAACCTTCATGACGTTGACAGTGACATTATGCACGCAAGAATACAATCAAATGATTTGTCTAATTATGCCATATTCTTTTAATTAAGGGTTCAATTAAATGAATACACAGTTTCTGATAATATTCCACAGCAATCTTTGCTGACTATTTTTCCAATGGGGGTGTAATAAAATAGTTTTTGAACTTGTATTGGCATGGCACTCGTTCTTGATTATAGCACTCTGTATTATGGTCAAGAACTCGATGCCGAAAAGCAATATAAGTTAAAAAATTGTATATTAATGTATGTGGGCATTAACATTGTGCAGCATGCCTTTTGGTGACTGAATTTGACAGAACCCAAAAATTTGTTTGTCTTAATCTGAATTTTCATTTGTAGTATTGGCATCTCTTCTCTCCTTTGGTGGAAATTGGAATGATAAAAATTACCTCATCATCATTTTACTTTTTGATTGTTTATCTGCAGACTGGCTGGGACCCAACAGCAATGTTTCAAGAGAACAAAGACAAGTTCAATGTTAAAACCTCATTCCAAGAAGATCTGAAAGGTTACACGTAAGTGTTTATTTTTGTTGTGATGCCTGGATTTTTTAAAAGCTATTAAGAATTTTAAAAAGACTTTTGACATAAAACATTTTAGCTTGTCATTTGAGATTTGAGAGGCAGAAGTAATCAATACTTGAGTGCCGCTCAAACACGTAAATTGGATAAAATGGTTTGTATTAAAAAGATAGTTGCTTTTTTAATTATGTAAAAAAGATAGGTAGAGAATTGATTTAACTTATAACTCATTAGTTTTGGGTTTATCATTAGCCATGCTCTTGATCTGTTTTTCATTCAGCACTGACCTGCCTGATCCAAAATCAGAGGGCTATCAAGAACGGGAGATGTATGCTCAAAGAAAGGCTGATGAAATAGAAAAAGACAAGGACTATCAGTCAAATATAGCTAAGGAAAATGAAGACAGTGATGAAGAAAGCAAATATTCAGCTGTTCATAGAAGTGAAAAAGAAAGCAATGTTCGTGCTCAAGAGAGTCAGCCATCCAGTGGAGTCAAGCCGTAAGTATTCTTAATGGGGAAAATAACATTGTTTTGAAATTTATTAAATTCAGCTAAGACGGGTGCTTCAATTTTTTTTTAAAGATCTGGTAAACGGAAACAGCTTTCTGATTGTTTTCTGTTTACATTTAAGATTGGTCATTTTTTAATGAATTAAGGCTTCAAGGAGATGCTTTGAAACTGGTTGTTTTTTTTTACTTAAAAATTATTGGTTAAAATTTGCAATTCCATTGTCTTTTCCAGATATGTAAATCCAATGTTAAGAAGGGAGGAGCAGAATGGAAGCCAGTCAAGACAAGCTGGGCATTCAGCCCAAAGACAGAATTCCCCTAATTTCCCCCAACAGTCTGTACACAACTCACGACAACATATGAGCAATCACTACCATCAAAGTTTCCCCAGTAGGAACCAAAGACAACAACAGTCCCAGTCTCCTAATCATTCAGCACCCCCGCCCCATCCCCCTCCTCACCATCACCCCGTGCAGCAATCAGCGTTGTCTCAAGCACCTTTGCAGCAGCAACAGTCTTCTCGAACTGCACATCCATCCCAAGTCTCAGCTCAGTCATCAAAACCAAATCTCCCCCATCATACGCATGTGCCATCCTATAATCAGCAGCAACAACAGCAGAACCCTGCTGCTATGCAGAAAGCAGTTCAAGTACAGCAAGCCCCTGTGATGAATTCCAAAACAGGTCCTCCAAACAGTCAGCAGTCTTTGCATCGAGCTCCTGTACCACCCCAGCATGTCAATGGAGGTACGATGATCACACAGTTATGGTAGTACAATGTAAACTGTATTCCTTATCCTTGCTGGTATAAAGAGATGAGAGCGATACCTGAAACAAAGAAAGAATAAAGATCTGCAAGGACTAAGGGGTGGTCAATATTTAGGAAATGTAGTGGACAGACACTTCATGTGATTATGTTATAGATGGTTCTATTGAAGAGTTTAGTGTGAGGACTGACAATCCCTTTTTGAATTAAAAAGCCTTATTCTTTGTTTGTATTTATATTTCAGATGGCCAACATGTTACTGAAATGGTTACTGCTCACACATTAGTGTCTGGAACCAACATGTCAGAGTCTCCTGTTGGCCCTATTGACCAGAAGAGTGTTGTGATGAATACGACTGCATCAGCCTCTCCACAAGCAGCTTCTCCTCCTGCCCTGCCTGGTGTGGACAGGAGGGTTGGAAAGGGTCCGGAATCTAGTCCAGGTCAGTAGTAGCTAGTGTTTAGAGAGCATTTGAATCTCTTCAAAAAAATATGTCCATGGACAATGAAAATTCAAAGGCAATAATTGTTATGACAATTATTGTCTTATAACTGTAGCAACTTCTTGCTTGTTTTAGTCTTAGAATCTTTGAAGGTCTAAAGAACACAAAGTAATTGCTTTACACTTTTGAAAACATGAATAATTAGTTTGAGCGTGAGAATAGTAGGAGTGTTTATTTCTGAGACAGCAGAGGATATATTCTTTCACCACAAATATCATCTTTGAGGGTGTGGATGATGACATATTTTTTTATATGCTTATTTCAGATGAAAACCGCAATAAAGTCAAGAACAAGATGCAACAGCTGAAAGAGTTTTCTAATAATTTTGTTTTGGTGAGTCCTTGAACTATTTTTTCATTTATGAATTTAATAGATAAATCAAAAGGCTTACAGTTTTGGGCTTTTCTCTTTAATAGACTTGATTGCTTTGCATAGTATATGTACGTTCACATGAAATTTCTGTTGAATCAATCACTCATTCACCTGGAATCTGATGATCACTATGTTTATCTGTAGGATGATAGTTCGAAATCGCAAGAATCTACGTCAGAAGCAACAGAGGACAGCTCTAAGTCCAGCACAGGCTCCTCTACATCTTCTGGCATTGGAACTGCAGATACTTTCTCCGCCTCATCCCCAACCAATGTGGTTTCCAACTCCCCATCATCGTTATCGTCTGGTTCCACATCTGTGGTGAGCACGGATCAAAAACCTGCTGCATCTCCTATAGATGCTGGGAAGCAGCCCACAGAGTCTGAACCTCCTAAATCAGAAACGTATGTATGGCTTTTTTTTCTCTCTCTTACACATAACCATTTCAATGCTAAGATAATTTCTTAACTACTTTCTAGATATATAAAAATCTAAAGATTTGCCTTTTCTTGTACCAGATGAATCTAAAGAATACATTAATTTTAAAGAGTTTGGCATTCTGCTTGGTTATAATTAGACCCCGCTGTGAAATAGGTTAGTCGCACTTTTTGTAAGCATCGCTCAATTTTTTTCTTATTGATATGTCTTGTTTCACTGGAATTGGATGCAAATATTGCTTAATAGTGTGAATGATATATGGAATTAATATGGCAAGATTTCTTTTTTCAGGCCTAAGTCTACATTGAATCCTTATGCGGCGGAATTTAAACCTGTAAGTCTTTCTTGAACATTATTTTTTCTTATTTAAAAAGATTAAGATTCTGAAATAATTAATAGGGGTTGCGGGTGGGAATTTTGAATATGTGTGTATATGTGTCACTGTGACACCTCATGGTTGCTCCCGATCGATTTAGAAACGGAAATTTATATATACAAAATAATCCTTTAAACCACTGAAGTGCAATTATTTGATTGGAGTATTTAATAGTTTTTTTTAATGTTGCAAAATTTTGATGGTATTTATTGATTTATCCCCTCCTCTCCTGAAAAGTTTTATGATAAAAAAAACCAACTCAGTTTAAGCTGGGTTTTGATTGTAATTTTTATGTTAAATTCATAAACCAACTAATTTTCCTGTCTTTTCTCTTGCTCCTTGCTACCTCCATGCATTTATAGAAGTCTCAGCCAGTACAAGTAGAAGCCCCTGTTTCAACCCCTCCCCTGCGGGTATCCTCACATGCTATGCCCCCTACTTATGCTCCCAATATGACTTGGATGCAAGCGCCTGCTTTCCCTTACTACACTGCTCGTAAAGGTGGTAAGTACATTGTGTTTCTATTTCCATCAGGTTTTTGTAATTAGGTTAACCTTGTAGGGCAGATTTTTCAATAGAGGAAGCAAATATAGTGCATATTTAAAAAAAAAAATGATTAAAAAATTCCTGTTGAATTCCATGTTTTTGTTAAGTTTGGCTGAAAATGTATGCTGCAATATATACAGGCATTTTAAGGGTGTTGAATTGAATACATTGTTTGAATTTTGATGATTATCCTCTACTTTCAGTGTTGCCAAGAGACTTCTCAGCACAGGTGACAGGTCAACCTTTATTGGCACATGGACAGCCAATGATCTACATGCCTGGTCAAACTCCCTCTTATCAGGTACTTGATTTTTGTGCTTCTGTGTCTGATGTTATTTACGGTTATTGATCTATTTGTACTTTCAGTAAAAAAAAAATTTGGTTAATTTGGGCTGAGAACTCTAGGTTCAATAACTTTTTCAACCCTGTTGTGAATTGTGACCGTGTCCTCACTAAATCAACCAAAAACCTCTTTTAAACACTATTTCCCCCATACATTTTGCCTCGTAGGTTTATGCACCCAACCCAAGAATGGTTGCTCCCAACTCCTTCCCTGGATCACAAGGTGGACAAGCTGGCCTGGACCAGAGCAGTCCACAGCCCCAACAAGTTTTCAGTGAGTTGCTTCTGTATATTAAAGAATATCATGTCTTTTCTCTCCTATCTACCCTATTCACTACCTATTTTTTGCCCAGATTTGCCAAATCTCTCAATTATTTTGCATCTTAGTCACAGGGATATCTAGCTGTGATTTAGTAAAGTTTGTGTCCCGTATTCAGTACCTGATTGTCAGGGATAAGGAGTACAGTCCTGATTGTACTAGGGATAAGGCATAATGTGGTAGGTCGACATTTCTTTCCACACCCACCGCCTTTAATTTCGCCAGGTTTAAAGATATCTTGCTCTCCATTTTCTGATGGGTGGACGGGAAGGCGCTGAATTTTTGTTTGTTCTAACAGTGATCAAACCCATGTCATATGACATTGGGGTCCAGAGCTGAGTGATAGTCAGATGCTGTGCCGACTGAGCGATTGGGCGGACGTTAAGATATGAAGAAAAATGGTGTCCTTTTAAACGTTTTAAGATATTATTGCAAGTAAAAATAATATTTTACCCTTGCTCTATCAGTCACAGCAGTTGTTTTGAAATGCCTGGTCTTTACAATGATTGCTTTGGGAAAGTTAAAGAGACAAAATGAAGATCACAATGGCTGAAAAAAATGAATATAGCATGTTCATATCAACTCAATTGCCAATATAAACCTACCCTTAGGTAATGTTTATCTTCATTTAGATGTTGGTTGCTGATAGATTTCTAATTGCGGAGAATGTTCTTTCACACAATTGGATTATGAAGTTATTTGTTTGTTAATTTATCAAGAAAAGAATGTTTAATGCTCCATCAATTCTCAATAAACTAACAATGTATGATACATGATGCCCTCTCTCTAGTGCCAGCTGGTCAGCAGCAGTTGGTGGCCACCCCAATGCCTGCCCACTTGACTAGCCACCCACAGCCAGCCCACGGGCAGCCCATGCATATCCCAACCTCTGTCCAGCAGCAGCCCCAGCCAGCCCACATTGCAAACCCTGCACCCTCCCCAGTCCAGCACCAGCACCAACACCAGCAGCAGCAACAGGCCCACAGCGGGCAGCCCATGCCACACCCAGTACCCCAGGGCCCGCCACAGTCACTCACCCCGCAGCCTGCCCACTACCCTCATGTGAATTTACAGCCAGGGATTCAAGCCATGCCCAGGACCTCCTCTGGTCAGCACGGCGGCATTCCTGGGCCTGGTCACTCATCAGTCAGCCTCAACTACCCTACCCTGCAACAGTACACGTACCCAAGTGCAAGTTCTGGCCAGAACAACTTTGTCCCCGCCCCGCAGCCACAGATGTCCCAGAGTAGCAATCACCACAACCCGGGCCACCAGCCCCAATACGTGGTAATGCCCCAGCCTCAGGGACCCACTCCTATGCAGCCACTACCTGGACAGCCTTATTCATCACCTGGTATTCCATTTCAACAGCAGCACAATATATTATCCGGTATGTTTATCATTTAACTGGATATTGTTTTATTACTCCTATTTGATTGCAGACCTGACTTGTTGCATGTTTTTATATCTGGAGTTACACTATTTGGTACCTACCTACTTATCAAATTTTATATGTGCTATGAGTGCTGTATTTGATTTCTGATTAAGTAGAATGTATTTGTCAGCATTGGAATAAAAACAGTCTAAGAAGACACTTGAAAATTAAACCTCGACTCCCTTATAGAAAGATCTTGGATTAGAAAGAGCATCATATCAAAAGCAAATCAAGCCCATAATGGGGTTATTGGGTTGAACGGTGCAAGAAATCCCGACTGGTGTCTTAGAGTGGAACCTGAAAACTGCAGTGTGTTCATCACTGTTAATTGCCTTCCCATTGTCATTGTGTCTGGTCAGGTCCCCCCCAGATGCCCCCCAACCCCAGTCACACGCCCAACCAGGGAGCCAGCTTCATCCATTCAGGAGTACAGGGCATGCCAGCCGGCCTCCATCAGCAGGTACAAGGGCCCCCCTCCAGCGTCATCATGCCAAGTAAGTACACTAGTGGTTTGCAGCCCTTCTATTCAGGCCGGCCATAATCAATGACTTTTCTCACATTGCATTTCAGGAAAGGGTTATTATATTTGTTGCCATTCACCTATCTCTAACTCTAGCTGTGGTTTTTTATTGTAGGACAGCATGTCATCTTTTCTAAGTTTTCTTCTGCCTCTTTTTCCTTTCACACTCTTTTTGATTAACCTATTTCTAGTTTTACAGCTATAGTAGTTTTGGAGCTGTAGTGTAAATAAATCTCTTGTCAATGTAAGCAGGTTAATCTTTTTGGTGTGTTGGTTTGTCGAAAAAGCAAGGACTGAAATCAAAGGATATTAGCTCTGATAGAAAAGTACACATCCTAAAATTGCTTATTAGGTGTGTGTGTGTTGGTGGTGGGGAAAGAACTTAAAATTTATAATACATTTTGGTGTGAAGACATTACTTTTCTCATTTCCTACCCAGGCTCAACTATCCATTTAATATCCAATTAAGAAATAAAATATATATATGGGTTGTAATATCTGTTCCTCTTTATCCCATTAACTTGAAGTATGTAATGTTCAATTTTCTTAAGTTTCTATTATCCTTCTATGGTTGCATCTTTAAATTAGGTGTCATGACTCCATCGCTGTTTTTTCCACGAGATGGTCCCAGAAGGTGATATCTTTTGACATCGCTCCAGATCAAAAAGGGTTTTTAAGCCTGGCAGTGGCTATATTTATTGGAGTCTAATCAGCTCATTGGGCTGATCATCGGTTTATTTTTGTCTAAATAGAAAGTGTATAACTCTCCTGGCTCTCTGATAGGTTATGTCTGGCTGACGAGATAAATCACCAGTCCCAAAAACTACCATTTCACCCTTTATTTCTAGTCAAAACCCCATATATAACCATATTTTTTCTGAAAAGGTATAAAATTTCCTGTTTGAAAAACAGTTATAGAGGGGGGTGAACTGACCCTTGACACATGAAAATTTTAAGAGCAAATTCAAACTTAAATTTCAAAACAGGCATGGAAAAGTAGAGAGAGAGAGAGCACAATCATAAATGACAATGATTCAGAGAAAGTTATTGAGATTTAAAAAATGTATAGTTTTATAGGCTTCGGATGGATGATTAATTTATAAGAATTTATGCCCTCCTGGGTAGTCGCGTTCTTTGCAGTCACCTCTAGGGGGTAGGGTTAGTTAAATGATTTTTTTCAGTATTAGTTGAATTTTAAAAAATAAAAAATAGAATAAAAAACTAGATTTTTCGCATTCAAGTTTTAAGTTTGAACAGACCCAATTCCACACATTGTCTTAAAACCACTGTAGTTATCCGCGATATAAATAAAAATGCAATATATTTCACTTGTGGAACTGAAAACGGGGGAACTTTGTGTTTGAAAACAGTTTTCAACATGAAAAAAAAACCGGATAATGACTAAGACTCATGATGGGCACAGCTTTGAAGCAAGCATTGTCACAACTATTTTTCATAGATTTAGCTCAGTTTCAGAGACATAACATGAGTTCCATTTCCGGTGGACAGTTACTGATGATACAGTAAGTCGAATCAGTTTTACCTATTGACACCAACCATTAAAGTTCGCCCCATTAGATCGGCCATGTCACTACACAAGGGAAATATGTGCCGATCTAAACAGGCTTTCTAGGGTTAATGCAAGAATACATGGCTTCTATAAACATACATACTGCCTTAACAATTTCCAGTTAATTTGTTGATGCCTCCTTCACTTTTCTTTTTTAAGCCTTTATTGTTATTTTTCTGAGTTCTTACTGTTGGTGATCTCTTTCAAATTGTGTATATTGAATTGACTTTTTTCTTGCTATATTGGTTTTCATTTGCTTCTATTGGCATTATATTTTTTGTTTGCCTTGTTTTGTGATATTTAAATGCTTCATATGATGCCCCCACTCAACATTTGATGGTTGTGAAAGGTATTAATTAGTTATCAAAATGTATAAACATCAGATCTTAGTCTTACTTCTTAGCTTGGTTAGGAGTTATTTGATGGAATAGGTAGGCTGTGTAAGCAATAGATATATACAACTTTTTTCCTCCCGTTTTAGGCTCAATTATTACTGGTTACATGTCTCGCAAAAATTTTATTTTATCAATTTGTACTCTCAAAACAGAAAGAATAAAATTTATCATAAATTTGTGTTTTGAAAAAGAAAAGTTTTTAGTGTCTTAAAGCTGTTCTCTGAACCCAAACATTTTCTTCTGAAGGCAGTATGGGGACCTATAACT
This sequence comes from Melibe leonina, assembly GCA_031471865.1. Classification (NCBI taxonomy): domain Eukaryota; kingdom Metazoa; phylum Mollusca; class Gastropoda; order Nudibranchia; family Dendronotidae; genus Melibe; species Melibe leonina. The sequence goes on along the minus strand of JAUEKZ010064401.1, from coordinate 4,235 downwards.
TTTTAAAATACATTTCTTTACCCTTTGTAGAGAAGAATTGGTATATCTAGTTTTAGAGTATAAACGTGGCTGTGATGAAGAAATCTCGACCGTAATCATAGTTTGTATTGCATTGATCTAGTATTGGTAAATGCTTCTTATGCTCTGATAACCAATCAAAAACAGTTACAGATGAATTTGTCTGTCTCCAGAGATGGAAGTGTTCTCAGGGAGATGTATGTTTTTATTGATGCATGAGAAGACTTAATTTTGGCTAAATGAATAGTACTAAATTTGTATTAAAGCCAAGATAAATGTGACATACCACCAGTTTTGTTTGATATTTTTGTATATCCACAGATACTTCTATATCTGGTGGTGTCTTCTTTTTCCATTATTGTTAGTGTTTTTTGTGATGGATTTTAAAAAAATCTTGTTTTGCTTTTGTTTTTCTTACCTTTTTTTTTTTTTTTTTTAAATGTTTCAGTGCAGTACCCGCCTCAACAATAATGCTTGCATGGCCTTAGGATTGATTAAAACTTGGTAAGTGTCCACTTTTGTAAAAAGCTATTGTCTATTTGTTGTAACTAGAATGTTTATTTTTCACAACATTTTATAATGCATTTTGTTTAAATCTCTTTTAAAATTTCACTTTCAGAAAATTTATCTCTTAATTGGAAAAATAAGCAACCATGCTCTTAGCTGATATGTTTTTGTTGTCCTCCACTTGTTCACAGAATACCAGTATTAAATTGATGTGAGCCCTTTCTTGAATGCATGATGTCGGATGATGTTGACCATGGCCTTTGGAGATTTCAAGTGAAAGTTTTTTGGAGCCTTTGAAGTGTGATACATATATATATGCCTTGTGAGAGTGACTACTGGTTCTCACTTTGCTTTCTCCAAGGAGAAGGTCTATTCATGAATTATAGATGTGAATGCTTTGTTTCCAAAGAATGGTCTTAAGTTTTGCCTCTGTCACTAATCTGAATCATTTGATGTATTTTACTACAGGCATTCATAAGCATGAGCCAAATTTGAAAATAATCCCTCTAGATTCAATGTCCTGTTTAGAGTTGACCTTAAGTTTTATCATATGAAGTAATTATTTTTTTCTTTTGGAGGAAAGAAAATAAGTTAAAATGCCCTTTTTAAAAAAAAAAATCAAACCCAGAACTATGTTATTTTATCAGTCCTCCTTTGATTGAACCCAGGAAGCCTTCCCTTGTAAAAGTAAAAAAGAAAATGCTCTGCCGTCATCTTTATGGCTGCAAAGTTTGCTAGTCAAGTAGCAACTGAACAAATGAAATTCCCCAGTGTTTTATAATGAGTTGGACCACCTGGCTGAGTATTAACATAGTTTAAAGATTTACTTATTTTGATTTAAGAACACATATAATTTTTTTTATATATACGAGTGTACTGGTACTGGCAGAATGATGATACCTTTACATTATGATAGATTAAATGTCAAAGAGGCTGAGAATCAAAAGTCTGTGTTAATCAGAGCTAGCTCTTGACGGGCTGTTATGGAAGAGTTCTTTCAGTTTGTACAAATTACATTATTTATTGGGAGAGTGGGTATGATTGTGGTGTTAACGTACATAGACAACGGGGGACTGAATAAAATACCCTGTAATCACATTGTTGGAAAGATTCTAGTCTATGTATGCCCTGCGTGATTGAGTAATGCTTTGTATGCGGGCAGTAGCATCATTATATATGAGGTGTTAATTTGTAGTCAGTTACAAAAGCATCCATGTTGCCAAAGATTTGATTGGATAGATAATGATTTTCGGGCTCAGTTTTAAGGAGGGTTGTTGTGAAAGCTTATGGTTTCTTAATTTTTTGGGGGGTTTTAATTTTTCCAAGTCTTTTCACTATTCTAAGATATATGATGCCAGGAAACTTATCTCGAAGGCTTATATGAACATAGCAGTTGCAAGGGCCCTAAAACTCTTAATAAACAAGAACTAAGTTTTTAAGGTCTGGTATCTTTAAATATAGATATGTTAGGTAGCTGTAATGTCCAGGATGACAATATAAACGACAGTGAAATGCTTTTAGGGCCAGGGCTAACCATTGGGGGGGGGGGGGATGATAAAAACGGATTTCAAGTATCTAAGATAACTTGAAAGATTTCTTTTTTACTGCATAAGAGAGCCCTGTGCTTATGGTGAAAGTCTTTTATTTTCCTAACTTCATTTGTGTTAAGATTGGATTTCCATCATCTTACTACTTATAAAGGCATAGTGTAGTATTTGGTGCTTGTTGTTTTATTCTCTTTCTCGCACTCTCCTCCTGCTAGAGATATCGAATTTGTCAGTCTTTTGTTTTGGGGAAAAGCAAGTAGATTCAGCTGATTAATGTTTTGAATAGTCGTAACTTTGTTGTCATAGCCCTTTACAGCAGGGTCGAATTCTAATAGAAATATGTTTAAAAAAACACTTTGGTGTTCTTATACTAAAATAATCAAACTCCTGTGGACTGGAATATGCCAGAAGCCTGACTTGAATTTCAGGCTTTTTGGCATATGTCAGTCTATTGAAATCGGATTGATCTTGTTAGTAGTTTGAGAAAAAACTTAAGCATTGAAAGGGTTCAAACAAAATGACTAGAATATATATATACCTTTTTTTTGGGTCAATATTCAACACACTTAACTAATAGTGTGTTACATAATGAATTGAGAATGTAAAGGATGCATTTGTAGAAATATTAGATTCTTCTCATGTGAGAGGATATCAGATTTACAGTTGTGTATGTGTTTGTGGGATACAAGTGATGACTTTATTATTTGAACGTCCAACAGACCTTAGTACTGAGACTTGATCACATGAATCACACATATCAGGGTCCTGTAACTGTAAGGTCACCCTTATCTGCTGGCCATCATCATGTGTTCAGAGTTGTGCAGTGTGTGGGTGCGCATGGTGTGCATAGACAGTTATACAGTTTACCTGTGTAGCTTTGGTATGAATTGTAAAAGGGGTCTGCTGTGACTGACTAAATGCTGTCTTGTGTATACAGGGGTTTGTGTTAGTGTTAGCATTGATATATTGGAACACCTTAAGATTAAGATTGGGTGTATTGCTTGATTGATATGAGGAGAGTGTTCAAACAAAAGGATACATAATAATACTGTGTGTTCGAATAGAGCTTCTTTTTCCTGAAAGATGATGCAGATGGATAGGATGTTTGTGTTGGGAGGGGGGGGGGGGGGGAGAGATGTATGGATGTGAACAACAATCTTAGCAGTGCTGTAGTATCTGGTGGCTCTGTCTGCTTGTCTGTGTGCATGCATGTGTGTGAATGTGTGCCAAAAGGGCTGTTAGCTGATCAATCCCTTGGACATAAAGACCCTCATCATTACCATTCCAAAACAAACTCAAATTTCAACAATTTTGTCATCATCCTCCACTACCCATCATTGTCATAGTCAATACCATCATCATTATCATTATCATTGCCATCATCACCATTATCAGCTTCACCATCACTATGTTCATTTGCAAATAAGACTTGACCATTTTGTCATCATCTGATAAAGTCCCCACTTCAAATGGTTTTGAAATATTTAATTAGATAATTTTCTCACCACCTCTCCCATTTCCCCCTCTTTTCTTTTCTTTTCTTTTTTTCATTTTCTTTTTAAAAGGCTGTATCACCTGGTTGTGGCCCTCCATGATTACCATGTAGAAAGTTAGGAATTCCATGTAGAAGGTTAGAGAAAAGGAGAATGTAGTAGGAGTCTAATGGTGATATGGTTTACACTCATCCACTTTTGTCAGTAATTCTCAAGGGCTTTATCCCTCCCATCAATGGTTCATAGATGAACTTAGTTCATTACTTAGTTCATTGGTTTGTGTCTTTCGGCTTTTGTTTTCTTTTTTTTCTTTTTTTTTCATTTCCTTCCATTATCATTTACAGATCATTGGAAAAAAAATTAAAAAATAAAAAACATTTTTTTTAAAGTATCCATTGTTTGTTATTTTATTGTTGAGGGCAGAAAATATACCTCCCTCTCTATCATCTGTCTTATCTATCCACATTTCTATACAATACACTGTATGTATATCTGTATGTCTGTCTATATATCTTATCAGTCTATACTCTGTTTCTTATCTTTTGGATTTATCTGTCATCTTACTTTTCCAGCACTCTCTCCAGTGCTCCCTTAACAATCATACACACACACAGCTGTTTTGTATCTGTTTGCTCAGTCTTGGTCCTGCTTGTCGTCCCAACAGACTTAT
>JAUEKZ010064181.1:0-16925 GCA_031471865.1 Melibe leonina | reverse complement strand
GTGTTAGACTGTACATAATAAACAGGTCCCCATTCAGTTAATTACAAATAAATATATTTAAAAAATAAAACATCAACTTCATTTGTTCAATTTTTTTACGAATTTAATGTCAACAATCTAAAGTATCAAAATAGTTGGTAAAATTGTTTTAAAAATCTGAGTCAGCACACCATACGAAAAAGCATATCAATGAAACAGAAAATGACATGTTTGGACAAAATACAATGCCATTTGGTACTCCAGACACCAAACGGTGAATACTACAAGAGCAATACAACATGATACATATCATATAATTATATATACAAAACCCTCAGGAGAGCAAAAGCACTGAAGGTGACTGACTATCTACATCACTGCAACGTTCTAGAAATACACAAAAGAATATTATATAACTTCTCTGGCCTTCTTCTACCCTGATTTTAAAGAAAGATGCAAGTTTTCTAAATGTCATAAATAATAAAATAATTTTTTCTTGCACCCAAGAACTTAGTTATGACAATTTCACATTCTAGAATGGTTTTTTGAGGGGAGAGACAATGTCACTTTTATGTCTCTCTTTCTTTAGTTTAATAATAGTACTTATGTGTCAATAAGCTTTTCTAGATTGTTGAATTTGTCAAAATTGAAAAAAAAAAAAGAATTACACTTCGATTTGTTTTCACTACCTCTGAATTCATATCCATTTTTTACATCATTTTATCATGGTTTAGGCTTGTTTGGTTTTATCATGTTCCTCCACCATACACTTACACTTGGCGAGAAACTAATTCTAAAGCAGATCCAGCAATCACATGCATGATGAGATTTGAGATCAAACTCAACTGTGATTGTAATAATATAAAACAACATAACTCACAAATGATGGAAATAATAAAATCTCAGTGCATCTCAGTTTTAAATATTTCAATTCTAATTTGTTCAGTAAATGTATTTTCAAGTTAATAATAATAATGATAAAATCAAATAAATTGAAATCAATAAATAAATGTCAAAAGCTTATTCAATTAACTGAGACTGACTGGTAAAAATCGCTGAGTATGTGCAAGTTGTTTCATTCCCAAGTTATCACAGAAATGCTTTAAAAAAAATTACATTGTCATTCAGTCAAGCAGTTTTGAATAACTTCATCTTTGGCTGGCAAGGGCAGATTCAATCATGGCTCTAATCATAATGAATACATACATCTAAAAAAGGAGAGATCTAAAATTCAACAACTGTTCAAAAGCAAACCTACAGAAGCTCCAGTTAAGCGACAAACACACAAACAGGTTAAAACAGACAGACAGAAAACTAACAGATATAATGACGAGTGAGAGACAGACAGACCCACACACATAAATACACAAACAAGCATATTCCTAAGCATTCATACACAGAAGGGTCAATAAGAAGAAATATAGGACAAAATAAATATTGAGATATGGTTAATGAAAATGAATGGTCAAATTTTTATAGATATCTAGAAGATTCATTGATGTTTTTAACGCCGACTGCCACCCCATAGAGATTTGTTTCAAAACGATTTTTTGGGTGATTCAAAGCCTTTCACAGGGAGGTCTAATTCTAACCTGAGTTTCAGGCTTTTGGCATATCTATATCAGTTCACGGAAATCTGATTTCTCTGGTATAAGCACAGGCAGATCTTGAAGATTTTGGTGTCCTTTATACACTGTAATGACCAAACTCTACATCTGGCTGGAAATAATGGCACACTGTGTGGGTACACAATACATGGCTACAAATAAACGTAACCAAACACACAACAAGGAGCAAGCCATCAGCCCACTGTGTATTTCAAAACATAAGTTGAATAATGAAATGGCTGAGACACAGCACATTCATGGTGGATACAGTTTTACACTGCTCCCCCAAAAAGAGTCTAAAACCCTCGTAAAGCACTGTCTTGGCCTCTTTGATAACAGCCTAGATCAAGTCAACACGAGTCTAAAGGGCAAATGTGACAAAAATACTTTACAAAATTTAGCAGTGTAACTTTGCATTTACCAAAGGCCTCAGTTGGCTGCTACTTGCAGTCATGACAACTTAGGTATTGTTTGCATTACAAAATATCCTGTTCAAACAATATCAAATACACACACACCAGTACTCTTTCTTGAAAAAACATTTACCTCAAACTTTTTTCCTTAAGAAAAGTTTCAAAATGGAAAGTTGATAATAAAGGAATGCTGGGTTTGATTTAGCGAGGAAAGTATAATTACTCTTAAACATGGTGAATATCAATCATGGCAAAAATAACAACTCTGGGATATGTTTCTCAAAACTTGGACATGAGAAACATCTCAAAACATATCTTAAAGGTTAATTAGACATTTTTTTTCAAAATCACAAAAGACAAAAATTGTGTTTGATCACTGCCTGGTATTGAAAAAAATTATAGGAGTGTTTCACTGTCATTGTGAGAAATCATGTAGTGAGGATGATAACATTTATTAGAAGATCTTATTTCAATATTTTCTTGGAATTATATACAGGCAGAATGATATTAAAGAAATCAATAAACACATTAGTCAGAAAGAAAAGTTTGAATAGTAAATCAATGTAACATTTTTCAAGGGCAACAAATGCTATTCAGATGAAGAAATCCAACAAGAAACCAAAACCGCAGCGAAGCTATGCCAAAATAAGTTGATAATTTCTCATTCTTAATTAAAAAAACTTGCACGAAAAATACATGCTGATTTAAATTCCAAGCACTATAACTGCTTACAAAACAATGCCTGCTGACTTTGAGATACTGAATTTAGTTTTGGCTATGAAATTAGAACAATACATGCACAAAGAGCAAAAATGCATGCTTTTCCTCTCTTATGAACATCCTGCATTTTATCTGGCATTTAATGTAATGTAAAATCATCTGTATCCTATTTCATATATCGATAAGAATGAACAATGCATCAGTCCAATTTAATGCTGTACTAATTTTATTAGCAAAGATAATGCAAAACTGACAGTGTTATGGTTTAGTTGTTTTTAGGTCCAAGCAATGCAATTAAGGGTTAATAATGATGGAAACGTTTTTTGGAAAGCGTGAGAACAAAAGTAAATAGCCACTCCTAAAATTCTCATAAGAATAAGCAATGCCAAATTGTGTAGTCTAGATTGAATGCCCATTTCAGCTGATCATTAAATTAATGTTTATAAAAAAAAAATTTCATGAAATCAAAAAACCCTATAATGCAAGCTAACTTGACTTTTCTTAGTGGACTATAAAAAATGTTAAAATAAAGGACAAGTTAAAATCAAGGACAATTTCTTTAGTCTGACTATTCCACCAGTTAAATAAAAAAAAAACCCCATTTTGTCATTGATTAACCATGGAAAGACATGAAGCCCAAGGGCACTTTCCTAGATCCAGCATTGCAACAGGATATGATGAAGCTTCTAAAATACACATATTTGTCACTGTTTTCATTAATGAATTATGTTTATCTTGCACCTGAAGCACAGGTAAAACACAATGCAGCAATAAAACAGATTTGTCCTATATTTAATCACAAGAAACAGAGACATGAAACGTCTTATTAAAGCCGAGTCAGTTATGCTAAAAATCAACCCAAAAGATACTTCGTGATCTTGAAGTTGAGACCCTTATATCAGGGTCTCCATCCTTGGATTCTTGTTCTGATCCTTGCTGCAACAAAAATAAATTCAGTTAAATATTAAGCTTTGGTTATGAACCAATAGATCATAACGTAAAAGTAAAGTAGTACGTCCTTTGGAGCCTTATGGCCCATGGACCCGGAGCTTATCCCAGTTTTTGTAGCCAGAACCGGACAAATGAAAATGGTTGCCACTCTCTGGATAGGACGTTGGTCTATTGCAGATTACTTTCCCCAACCCAAATTGTGGATTGGTACCCATTTTACAGGTGAGAATAGATCACAATAAATCCATAAATTTTCTCTGGTTTCAACACTGGTTCTCATATAATTTCTGACAAAATATATGATGTTAGAACTATGCAAAAATTTGACAAATAGCAAAATAATAAAAGTGCTTTTATGTGACTTTGAAGTCATCGCCAAATACAATGAAAGACGTTTACAAAATTTCACAGTAAAAATTGTAGTAAAATATCAACTTACAAAACCCCTTTCTCCTTCCGCTGGACATACTTCCAAATAAATATAGCACAGTAATCTGCATTTTTTCCACAAGCTTTTGAAATATGATAATCAATTATTCCTCGAAAAGTCTAGTTGTAGTTTATAAAGCAATAGACAGAAGGCGGCGTTCAATGTAGTAGATCAAACTGACCAGAAATTACATTAATTACACCCCCTTTAGTAATGATAAAGAGTGGTTGCTAAGTGCATTTATAGGCCCATAATGCACGCTTCCATATTGGCACTGTAGCAACGAGAGAGGCCTTGAACTTTCGTGACGTTGACAGTGACGACATAATTAGACGGCAAGAATACAACCAAAATGGTTTGTCTTATTATGGCATATTCTCTTAATTAAGGGTTCAATTAAATAGCTGCACAGATTCTAAAAAATATTCCAGAGCAATCTTTGCTGACAATTGTAATTTTTTTATTGGGGGTGTAATAAAATAATTTTTAAACTTGTATTGGTTTTTGGCACACATTCTTGATAATAGCACTCCTAAAGTCGTGCTATGGTCAAGAACTCGATGCCAAAAACCAATACAAGTTAAAAAATTGTATAATCTTCCAACATTTTCTTCGATTTCTCACCAAAACCACAATCTTCATTTCATTCTATTCTGACTTTTTATTTAGCCATCAGTATTGAATCTTTTTGTTTTAGAGTTGTCACAGAGCTGTTCGGCTTCTTTTTCTTTTCTTAACTTTTGGCCACAAAACCCTGTAAAACTTTCGATATGATGTGTTGAAATGTATACAAAAATTAAAGAAGTAGAGTTTCAAGCTGAGAATTTAAGTGTGTCCGGCTACAAGAAATCTTTGTCCTTCTTACCAATTTGGGTGTCAGAGGCGCGACGGTTCGTGATGACAGAAGGCGAACTTGAACTCCGTTGTTGATGATCGGTCTATTGAGGGGAATTAGAAATATTTTGGACTTTGATAACATCATAAACCTTTCTCATTAAGACTTTTGAATCATTTTATGTCTGTCGTAAAAAAAATTACCATAGTGAGCAGATCATCATTTACGGACAAAATTACTGAGTAGATACAACAACAGCTGAAGAATATTTTTTTTTCTAAAATAAAGATATCCTATATTCAAACTCAGCTCTCAAGGATGGCTTAAACAACCATTGGTTATGATTAGGATCATATAACTCAACATGTTACATTACTGAGCAAGCAGCAAGAATGGCTGTAGAATTATTTTTCTATTATCTTCTTAAAGAGGCAAATGAGAACTTCTAAGGAAAGAACAAACTTCCTTCATTCACAATTCCCTGAGACTCATTATAACGAAAGACGGACAACTGACCAGCTTACAAATCTATGTCATGGCAATTTAAGCAATGATTTTAGAAGGTCAAATTTTTAAGGAAATGATCCTCTCACTTAGATTTGATTTTTATTACTCTAAAAGTAATGTGTTTTCAACAACTATAATTTAATCTTAAAGTGAAAGTTTTTATCAATAAAAAGGGGACCTCAGGCATTCAATATCATTATTGTAACATGACGTTCATCAATGTAACTAAGAAGTCACGAAAAGACATACCATAAAGAGTGAAATAACCCTGCAGCATAAGATAGAAAATTGTGAACATAAAGCTTTACAAAGACTCTGAATTAGTTATCAATATGTAAAGAAAAATAAATTATAATTCAAAGTACGTATTGAACTTGACATCTTTTGATTTAAAAAAAAAAAAAAGGATGCCAAGTTAGAATAATTTATAGAATAAAAAGTTGTATTGTTATTTAAACAAACAAAATTTCATTCAAGAAGGAATTGTCGTGTAAACCTATTTTTTAAGCTCAAATGTTATTTAGGAGTTAAATCTTGTTCTTTCACTCCAAGTAACATGAAATAAGGCTATTGTGTATTTCCTAGTTAGATAATCCTCACCTGATTTTGGATCAGATCCAGAGCAATTTCAGTCAAACATCAAATAATTTTTTTTTTAAACATCAACTTTAAAGTTACATGGTTTTGTTTTCAAACACTCAATCAAATCTTAAATCAAATAAGACTATTTCACTTTAAGTGATAATCACAAACATGAATTTAACAACAAAGATTATATAAAATATCTCACATTGCAAAACAAATTTCTATCATGTGTGCACTTAAAAATGAAAGGCATCTTGTAAAATATACATAATCAAATTCAATAAAAAAAAGGATGAGTGCTGATGTAAGACACAAAGTAAACTGGAAAAAATATTCTATTTAATGAGCAAAGAAACTTTTGCACCACATATACACTACACTTTTTTTCTAGCATATTAAAGCTAAAGCCAGAGTAAAATGAAACATGCAGCAAATAAAGCATGAAATAATGATCAGAGACTGTAAAATTTATGGTTTATGGATCGCCAAGTAGCTTCATTTGGCCAAACAGCCATAGAGAAAATTATAAGATATAAGGGAAACCATGCAAAACAAATGAAATTTCAGAGGAAATTCTGGACTCCATTTGTCAGTACTGACGATAAATAAAATCAGGAATGATAGCAAAAAGATCAAATGTCACAAAGAAAGCAAATTGGATAACACTAATGAGCTATGATTTCTTTCTCATCAAAATCAAATACAAAAACATATCTTTCGAGCACTGTCCCAAAATTAAGCATAAGGTGAAATGTGAAATAGCTGTAACTTCAAAATGTTTAATTAGATCATAATGATCTTCCTTCTACACTTAGCCAATTCTTTACTTCTTCCATGGGGTCATTCTTTTGAAAAAAGCCTGTCCTCACAGATGCTTTTTAAGTAGTCCTAACTAGATAAGTGATGATCATCATAATCTGAAGGGTACAAACTAGATTGCGGGGTGGGTAGAGGGGGTAGATCAGAAGCAAACAGTTGCATCTTTAAAGTCATTCATTGAACGAATTGGGGGGAGCAGGGGTGGAAGAGGGAGGTTCTCATACCTGGTAGCAATGCAGTAGGAACCAGGTTCAATCCTACTGGCGGCACGTTGGTATTTTTTTAACAAGGAAATTTTTTCCTAATTCGAATGCATCATTTCACACTGGTGTAAAACGGGATTCAACCAACAATTTTGTTTTGGTTAGGGAAAGAAATGTGCCAGACCAGCGCCTTCTGTCATTTGTCTACTTAACGATACAGAAACTGGGATAAGCTCCAGTCCGTGTGTTAGAATGGCTCTGAAGAACTTACTTTTTTTGGTCATGTCATGCATGGTGTGTGGCATTGTCGAGTGTTACATCACGTTAAGTTCTGTTGATTGCTTTGGCACCCGAGTGAGATGAAACTTTACACTACCGCATCCAAGCCCCCTAGTGAACAGTTCTAGTCACAACAATAATCAGAGTGTCAATATCATCATCAGCTTATCATGGATTTCCAGGTTTGTGTCCTCGTGAAATAAAACATAAACATCTACAATAGTTTTGACTGTCAGAGAAGGTAAAATGGTCGTCCTCAAAATGTTAATGCCCTGCCACACTATTTATAGAGTCATTACATCTCTATTATTGTAGGCAGAAAAAATTCATGATGAATTTCAGTTGGATTATCCCCTTTAGCATGTGCAAATTGTTAAAGTTATCTGATCTCAACCTTTGACCACTACTCAGTGATGGTCACCATCTTACTTCTTCCACCATCAGTTGAAATTTACAATAGTGGTGCTGCTGTTTTGCAAACATGTACAGTGTTGAACTTGCTCCTACTACTACTTGTTGTTGACAGAATAAATCAATTATTTACAGAGCCATTACCATTTTCACCTTAATTTCAGGACAACGCTCGTAACATTATATCATTCTCATCACAGAGGATTTTTCTCTAGACTGTAGAACTAGAAACTCATGTTATCTATGAACTTATAATTAATCCTGATAATTATACCAAAAGATATATGGGTATAAAAATACGATATGAAAATCTTAATTTGTAAACTACTTACATGCAAAATGCTCTATTCATTCTACAAAAGCAAGACAAAAGTATATGTTATATACAGGTAGGAGACCATCAAGTCTTTATATCTCAATGGAATTAGTATTTTGATGCAATGTTGATAATTTCTTCCCTGTTATTTTTTTTTTCATTTCATGTTCCAGATTTCTTGTTTTCAGACAACACAATGATACTTTTTATCTTTATTCTTATGATACAGATCCCTGATTACACCATACACCTTTCATTGAACTATTTACTTAAGCTTGTAGAGAGTAAAAATGCTATCTTAATTTCAGTAACGTTTGGATTGCATTTAGGTGACAAGTAAGACTGTGAAATCTTTAGGTTTGAAAAATTATCTAACACTTAGACTCCCCATTCAAAAGTACATCGCAGTTCCAAGTGATTGTAAACAACTTTTTAGATTTCAAGAGAGAGGAAGAAAGACTCTATTCTAGCACACATGCATAATGATATTTATGTGGATACTTCGGAGTTTGACCAACAATAATAAATGAACAAGCGGCAATTTGTGGCTTAAGGACGAAAAGTAAGACAAATAAAACATCTTGGTCAAAGGTTTAAAAAATTTTCCAAGTTTAAAAAAAACATTTCAAACTGAAAAACCTCCTCTTAAATATGTTCTCTATATTCCTTTTCTGTGAAATTGGTATTATAGCAAATGAGACAACAGGAATGTGTGGGAATTGGAAGCTAGGAAAAACAAAAAAGCTGTAAAACAACTTCAATAAAATATAAAAGAAAGAAAAAAAACAGGCCTGAGGAAAGAGATGAATCTACCTTGGTACTAGAACCGCTGCCCGTCCTTGCAATAAGTTTTCTTTTGATTCTGTATTGGCCAAGAATATGCCAAGAGAATGTTAATAATTCTAGGGATAATACATGCCTTAAAAAATAGAAGGTTGTTAATATAAAAATAGAGTATTTCTTATTACTCTTGATATCAAATAGGAGATTCTAGTATTCACGCACCAGTAACTATCTTATTCATCATTTTTTGTAAGAAACACATTTTTGCACTGAAATCTAAATACCCCACCTGAGCCAGATACAAAAGGAAGAATTCATTGAAAAAATATTTGATGATTAAATAACTTAAATTAAATGTGTATCAAGATAAATTTGACTGATAATCAAATCCTACTGGTTCACCGTCATACAGTATTGGGAACTTCATAAAATATTTGAATGAATAAAAAGGGGCAAAAACTTTACTGTAAAAAATAAACCACTTAGATCATTTTGTTAAGATTTTTGTCAATCCACCCTTTCACTCTTTAATGTTACAAAAAATTATGATTAAGTTAGGTTTTTATGCTTTTTTTTCAGAAAGCTTATAGTAGCATTTGATTACAGTTATAAACCTCACGTTATGAAAAAGGCTGAACATCAAAAAACGTGTAATATCCATATCAAATAGAAATGCAAGAATCACTATTCAAATTCAGAAGGGATGAAGGAGGGTAGAACAATGATATATTGTATTCTTTCTGGCCACTTTAAACTCATCTACAACCTGTTAAATAAGTCTTGGACTATGTAGCAGAGATGGAGAGATAAAAACAATACCTGGGCAAACATATATCCCTCAAAGCTGAGGAAATATAGATAAACAGTAAGTTAAATCCAAGCAATAACTGTCATTCTCTCCATGAAACTTGTTAACTGTATTGATATTCACGTTTAACCATGTTGAGGTGATGCACATAGCACATATCGTTCTTGGGCAACTCTCAATGAACAAGTGCAACATGTACAGTTTTGAGAAAATTGGAATAAACTTAATAACTCATTGGATTTTCATTGAATTTGGGCAACAATGAGTCTGCAGGTTGGAAATGTCATTTCTGTTTACATTCAAACTTTATAGTTTTTGTGATAAAAGAAAAAAATAAATTCTATTGTACTTAAAATATATTTTAAAATGTAGTTGCAAATTGTTAACCGCAAACCAGCTCTCCCACTTATCTTCAGTTTGACTATGATATCTGTGCAAGCACTGCATGCATGCAAGCAATTGCATAACCCCTTGTTACTTCCACAGTGAAACGCATGTAAGCGCAATTGCGACTTTTAATCAGTGTAATCTTATTCAATAGAAATGTAATTTTTTACATATTTACTAATCTATGAACCAAAGGTTCGACCAGAAAGTGCCTTTGGTTACCTTATTGTGCACTCAAATTGAAGGAGATGTTACGAAACACAAACAGAAGAAGACAACAGTGTTATAACAATTAAGAGACTGACGAGTACATGGTAAGCATGCCAATTTGATATCAACGTTTCAAGAATTTGTTGTTTCCTTCTAATTTGTATGAAAAATCCCACAGAACAGGGTTTTCTTTAAAATTAGTTATTTCAGCTGAGCTTGCACTCAAATGGTTAGCATCGCCCTGCAACAATATGTGTATGAGCCAACATATACTTTCATGTACAAGATAAAGAAAATTTGAAATACATATAAACCATACCATAGAGTACAAGGTCTTTTTTTTAAATAATCACAATGAAATAACTAAAAACTCAGTAGATGTAGAAACATCTGTTTTTTTGCAACCTAGAATTTATCTAAGTTTTGTCTAATACCCATATGAGTTTTAAATTAACACAAAACCACATTGCGGAAATACAAAGTCATAAGTAAACCCAGGGGAAACTCAGTGTGGGATGGTGAAACAACAAAGAAACCCACACCGTATGAAATCACTATTGGTCCGCCCATTTTTAAGATAAACCAATCAAATTATATCATAAAAATAAAAGTTATGGTCAAAACTTTATGATAATTTTCAAAAGCTTGTCTTAAAAGATTTTGCAACAGGGATAAAAATATAAATGCCACTGAAGATCAAACAAATTGACTATTCAATGACTAGACAATGCTGTGGGTAATAAAGATAAAGATCTGAAAAGTGTCATTTTTGGCCTTGACCATCATTTCTCATTGTGAAATTTTAAAAATGCAGTCCTAAAACTCAATGAGTTATTGAGTATTTTTGAGAATGCAGATTTAAAGTCTCATATTGGATTGAAGTTTTCATGCACATTTTGCATCAAAAATCAATTCAGCTTGTTTGCACAACTGTTTGCAAATGACACAACATGTTGTTGCATCTATTTGATACCTGGTCAAACAAAATTTAGATAATTTTCTGAGCATTTGCAAAAAAAAGTATTTCAAGGTATCACAGAAATCATTGGTAAAATTGTTTTTTTAACTTTGTAAGAGAGAAAGAGAAACCCAAACAATGGGGCAAAAAACAGCGCTGACCTCTTATAACAGGAGCACCGATATATGCATCCCTTGAAAAATGATCTCCTGAGGGAAATCAAAATTAGAGTCACTAAAGTTGTTACCCAGTAAACATTAGAAATAAAATAAACTGCAGATACGGCAGTTGTCCTGATTTGGAATAGAATTATCCAATTTAACAACACAGAACAGCTGAAATATTCAATATCTAATTCCAACTATATTTTAATTGTATATGACAACAACAAAAAATATTTTAAAATTTTATATCTATGCAGAAGCAAATTTATGAACTTAGTCAGCTCTTCAAGTCATCTGCATGGGATTTTACATGATAAACTTTTTAGTTATCCTTTAAAGCTCAAATTTAAGTCATAAAAATTTGAAAAAACCCTTTAATACCCACTTTCACAGAAGCTCCAGTTTAGAACCTTGACTGGAAAAGAAATGTAAAGAGCTTTTACATGACAACATTGTGATTGTAAAACCATCAGAGATGTCAACCAATAAAACAGAATAATTTGCTTGATATGACCAAAGGGTGGCAGTGTCAAACAAACTAACAAACTTTTGAAAGTGAACAGAGGAAAGAAAGAGTTTGGATACAGCAGAAACCCAAACATTGGGGAAAACAACTCCAAAACACACAAGTAAATGACACACAAGTTGCTTTTCAACTCAATGCTTTTCACTCTAAGAGAGATCACAACTCACCGTCTCGACACTATTGACAAAGAGAGGTTAAAAAGTTATTCTAAATGCAGTGATTCAAAGTCTATTTCTTTCTGCAGTAAATACCCTATTCAAAAATGGATAAAAGGGAACATTCTGATGATTAATAAAAACCTTATCCATACTGTAAAATGTACATTAAAAAAAATTACTGTGATGGGAATACATGTTTCATGTTTCACTAATCTTTAAAAATTGCCAAAGAAAATTTTGTAAAAGATAAGACACATTATGTTTTCGACTCATTGCTATTTTTTTTTTTTACAAAAACCAACTTTTAAAGGTAATAATATATGTCAGTAAAAAATTAGTGTGCTCAAAATTTTTAAGATTTAGTATAACGACAAATTATGGCATAAAATATTTCCTTTTTCCACAGAGGTGAGAATGTTTATCTATGTCAAGGTGAATCAACACAGGACTACAGAGGTATATGATTACAAAATAGACTGTTCCAAAGTAAGCTGACAAGTGCAAAAACGTGTCGGAGAGTAAATAGAAGGGAATCCTTATTTTACTTCTCACACACACTTTAGAGTGACTAAGGCAAGCATTAGAAGGATTAGAGAAATAGAAGGACATTCAACAATAAATTTCACCAAAACTCTATCAAATTAAATGAATGGAAATCCGTGTTTAGAGGAAACAGGTGTGTGTGAGGCTTGAACAGTTACGTCTAGTGGGTATGAGTAGAACTCTATTTCAGGAATACCTTGGGCGGCTTCTTCCAAAAGGTTTAAGCCAGTAGGAGAAAGGATAGAGTCATTATGTCCCAGACTAGGGTCAACCTGACCCAGCAAAGGATGGTGGTCGGCGGGTGTGTCCATCATGGAAGAAGAAATGGCCTCCGCCCGGTTGTGAGAGCCGCGTTTACGTCTGCGTTTTGTGCGCTTAGAGTCTGTCTCACTTTCCCCCCCAGAACCGCGGCTATTCTGACCTTTAGCAGTAACTGTTGTCTTTGGGCTTTGGTTATTGCCACGATTCCGAGATGAGACAAAAGACTTGCGGTGTCTCTTTGAATGGCTGTTGGATGAAACAAAACTACCTTTCAATACATCACTCAACTAAATCTTCATAATGAACACACAATGAAATGAAGATAGTATCACACTTTTGGACAGGGATCAGGTCAGATTAGATATTCTTCATTTGTCCACTTCAAAATCATTTTAGTTATGTTTGCACAATATTCAAATTCAAAGTAATGTAGTTTTACACTTTTGGACAGAGATAAGATCAGATAAGATAATCTTCATATGTCCATTTACAAAATTGTTCTGGTCATGTTTGTACAAAATACCAATTCATAGAGTTAAAATAAAATAAACTCTCCCTGAGGCTGTGGCTTAACTTGTACACAACATGTAGGAACCAGGTTCAAATCCTTCCAGGGAAATTTCAGTTTTTCCCTGGGCAAGGAAATAACCTTAATTGCCTCACTCCACAAAAGTGTAAAATATATACCCATAACTTATTCAGGAGAGAGATTCTGCAATATACAAGTATCCTATCCAGAGGGTGGCAAGGCTTATTAATTGTCCACTTTACCCTTACAGAAATCAGGAGAAGCTTAGGGTCTATAGTATAGCCCAGTGGGCTCCATACTACTCACTTTTTATAAACTCTGTCTTTCCCTCCCTCCCTTTCTCTCTCTCTCTCTCTTTCTGCGGAGGATTCAAGACTAATCAGCAATCACCTTTCTTAACATTCTTGAAATTTTAGTGTTCTAATCATCTTACCCGAATTCTTGAACAAATTTATCTTTGCCCGATGACTCAAGCTTGATATCGTCATTGCCGAAAGGCATTGGGTTGAAAACGACAGCTGATTTCACAGAGGAAGACTGTCCACACATTTCTTCATTCTCTCTGGATTGCCCACCAACAGCAGTAACTGAAACAAACAGTAACCATTTGGGATAAATTATCGCCTTAGTAAAAAAAACTTTACCGAAACTTTCACATGCCCTCAGCCCTCTGATATATTAACCCTTTCACAGCGAGGTCTAATTCAAACCGAATTAAATATAAAAAATCTTGAAAATGTATGTGTTCTTGTACAAGATAAATTAGATTTCAGGGAACTGACATATATGCCAAAAGCCTGAATTTCAGCCTTTTGGCATATGTTAGATCGCTGAAATATGATTTATCTGGTATAAGAACTGGCAAATTTTGAAGATTTTGGTGTCATTAGAATTGAAAGGGTTAAGACTATGACATGATACAAGTCTTTGTTAATGTATTCGCTAGTTCATGTTATAAAACAGCTTCTCCAACAAAATTCAGAGAAGGACAAAGATTACAACAATCGTTTGTCCTTGATTGCAGGAAGATATTGCACAACTTGATACCAGACTCAAAGCTTCTCCACCCACATGTAGTTTTGCTCCGGCAATACACCCTCACCAACAATTAAACTCTGCACTGCTCAAACGAGGCAGCCTCCTATTGCAAGAGGAAGATGATGAAAAAGATACAGAGGAAAACAAATTGTATCAAACATTTTTTTATGTCACATAAAAACTACCCCATAATATGCTAAGGACAAGATTTTAAAACTCTCTGATATAGTAAAGTATTTCACAAGGACAAAGCACTGAGAGGGGCAAAATAAACCAGGCCCCTGCGACGGGGTGAAGACACCAAGGTCTTCTTCTACTTCTTCTAACAAGCAACAAACTCTGTAAGATTAAGAATGTTTAGTTATATCTGATGCACATGTCTGGATGAAAAAACAAGAGGTTTTTATGGGGTTTTCTAAACAAGTATATAGTGGAGAGAATTTTCAAAACAGCAATGTTCATCAGGAGCTTAACGGCAGTAGACAACCTATTCCACCGCAAAATGCTGGGAAAAAGATAAAAACCTTTTCACAGAGGAATCTGATTCTAACTGAACTGAAATTAAGGTTTTTCGTATATGTCGGTTCATTTCAATCTAATTGATCTAGTATAAGAATATGCAAATCTTCAAGATTTTATACATGTCCTTAGTTGATTACAAATAACTTCAGCATTGAAAAGGTTAAGATGACTATCAATATTACATCTAAGAAGTTGTATATTTGATGACCTGATCACTCGATTTGTTTCTAACTTAAACTACCTTGGCTCTGCTTTATTCGAATTTCAATAGAAGAGTTGTTTACCAAAGGTGAAAAATTCATACTTAAGTCCTTGCTCTCTGTTACTGGAAGGGAAACAGTTGTAACACCTTGGTCCTATTTTATTTCTTATCTTTCCCTGACATAAGGTGCAGTAGCCAAACGAGTAGCATGGAGGCAGAAAGCACTGCTGTTCAGGAGTTTGATTCCTGCCAGCACCCTTTCATAATGCCTGGAGCAAGGAATTCTAATCTCATTTTGTTACTTCATCCAGGTACAGGCTCCCCCTATTCACAATCTTGCAGAGGAAGTAATCTACAATAGATCAGCAGCCTATGCTAAGGACGGCAGCCATTGTCACTCCATGCGACAGAAACTAGGATAAGCTTGAGCTCTATAGCTGAGATGGCTGTAAAGAACTCACCAGATGATGCAGGTCCTGATTTTGTCTGGCGCTGGTTTCCCTGTGCCGTCAATCGGGAATGGAGAGACAAGTCGACTCCTGCTGAACGGGGCAGGTGCAGTTGGGACTTCCTGGTAGCCAAAGGGATTCGACTCTGGGGTCCATTGCGTTTTGTCACCTGAAAATCAACACAAGCGGTGTTAGGTGTAAAAAATTATGTGAATAATTTCGTTGAAATTTATAGGCATTTTTTCATAAAGGTATTCTAACATTCCATTTTTTTACTTTAAATTCTCTATAGAATAGTATAAACAAAAATTAAGTAAATGATTTCATCAAATCAAGAACAGTCCTTGTGGTTAAAGAATAACTAAAATGTCAGTTTACAAGTTGTTTTGATGAACTTTTGGCTTTCTCTGATCATTATGTACTGATCATGCTGTAAAAGAGAGAATTCGCTGAATTGTTTGAACGAGAATTCTATAGAATGTCCATATAAAACCATTCTACAATTCTTGACGGTCAGAATGTAAGTTTTTTTTCAAAATGTTGCAAGCCGAGCAGACTAACATTTCGAAGTTGCTGGACTTTGTCTTCCTCTCTTGACTTGAGGCTCCCCCTGGACTCAGCTGATTTGAAGCTTGTCTGTGAGTCCCTGGATTTCAAAATCATCTCTCCATCTCTCATCCGCATACTGGAATCTAACCCTACTGGATAATGTAAGTTGTGGTTTTCATCTGAAGCAGTGGTCAGTGACAGGGTGACAGGCATTGTAGCCATAGCTGTTGGGGTTTTGGAGGCTGGACCTGTGTAAGGCACACGACGGCGAGTAGGCTGGGGCTGTGTGGCAAGATTGTGACGAACAGCTGGAAAATCAACAAAAGTTTTTAAAAAATGGATTTCATCTTCTATGAGAACAAAAAGTCAGATCTTTTATTTTTTACAAAATTAATTATTGCCTTGCAAGATGGTTTGATAAGAACAGAAAAAAGTCTTTTAAAGAGGTTGTTTTATCATCAAAGTTATCAATTGTTTTGTCACAGCTGCTGAAACTTTATATTTGGTCAAAAGCAACAATATCTGCTCTTCAAGATGCAATTGAAAGTTTCTGTGGCAATCATAGTGAAAATTCTTTGAGAATAGACTACTAATGAATCCATTAACTTCAGGTATTGATTGATTAAAATCAGATTTCCATCAAAGAGTGAAAACAAAAGGTTTAGTAATAGAATAGCTTTAAATACCACTATTAACACCAGACCTGTAAATGACCCTTTGGAAAATTGCCTGAAAATTTGTTCAAGACGACACTCAACTCTCCATGCTAACAATAACCTCTAG
>JAUEKZ010063850.1:12640-16931 GCA_031471865.1 Melibe leonina | reverse complement strand
ATATTGCATAATAGTGGACTAGAACTACCCTTCCATGTGGAAGATCATGAAGTTGCGTGCTCGAGTGTTTGACTTGACTATAAAATAACCTCAAGAAAATTATATTTTTGTTTTGACCTTCTTTCTAATATTATGTCTGGTTGTAGATGAAATTCAGTTGGACAGTTGGGGGGACAGGGTCCACTGTGTCCTATAGGTAAATCCGCCATTGGAATTGACTTGAAAGAACACAAAAAAGTATGCAACTTTAGAGATAGACTATATTGGGGAAAAACAGGCATATTTTGTACAATTATGTCTGCTAGTTCAAGAAATGCAATACAAATTAAGTGTCAACAACCATACCCAAAACTGCTGTCAAATTCTTTTTCGTATACAAAACTTTAAGCCAATTTATTGAAAACAAAGGCCCCATGTGATGTCTGATAATGCTTCGAGCTTCCACCATTTAGATGACCTGTCGCACAATTAATGGACAATCTTCTTCAAAGAAAGGATTGGGGAGAAATTTAAAAAAAATGGGGAATGAGGGGGGGGGGAGCGATTTAGAAATTCGGTAAATGACATTCACGACAATTAAAAGATAAAAAGGATCTATGCATAACTGCGTGTGCTATTTAACATTGAATGGGTTTCCTGACGTAGAGATCTGTTCCTGCGATGGTAGACAGCGGACCATAACTGTCAGGGTTGATGGACAGCAGTTGGCAACCTTTGGTGTCCTCAGTCCACTGGAAAGCTGTGCACTCGATCTCGTTCTTGATGCACATCACTGAACATGCCAACGGGCTGTTCGTCCTGGCAGACATGATGACCGCCCCATCCTGTTGTACAGCGGAGTTGTGGAATCTGCGATATTGTTGAAAGGCCAATCCTTTGTTTGGCTCGTCTCGTTTCTGGCTTACCATTACTTCCACCTCACAGAAATGCATTGGTTTCAGACTGAATTTGGTGACTTTGACATAGCGTGACCAAGTTGGGGTCACACAGGGTAGAGAGCTGGTTCCAGGAGGCAAAGTGCCAGGAATTTGGGCACAAACAGTGCCAGAGTTATTAGGAAACACAGGGCTGAGTTTGGGGTCTGTCACGAACAGGCCAATGGTCAAGTTGTTTGTTCTGTCCAGCCATTCATCTCTGTAGGAACAGAGAAAACATTTAGAAATGTCCAAGAAAAAAATTATGTCATACAGGATCAGGGCTTTCTATAAAACGAAGTTTCATTTTGTAAAATACCTGTAACAATTTCCAACCGTATAAAATTGTCGGTAGATTATAACATTTGTCTGATTGTGTCTCACTTCACGATATTACCGTTAAAGTAATGCAAAGAGTTCCTGGCAGTAAAAGGATGTACCTACCTGTTGGTGATGACCACTTTATAGACCAGGTATTCCGCCTCGAGATCCACAATCCACCATTTGGGTACAATGCCTGTTGATCGCGTGTGGATACAACTACCACCGTGGAAGGATGGGTCCCGCTTGCCGTCAACTGCTCTATTTGCACCGTACCCGTACTTTGAGTCCATTTCTGTAGGTTTACACAGGGCTGCATTCCATAGGGCATCCGATGAAACACCAGATATTAACACTGTTGACGCCATTAAAAGCAGGGACAACGGGGCTAAATCGCCCAGCCTTGTCATGATATTAAAATTGGTCAAGGGCACGAAAGACTCGTACGTGGAAACAATTCTTGGAGCTAAAAAAATGTACAAGTTACAAGATTAATATTCTTGTAAACTGTACTCAAACATGCCCTCATAAGGTTGCTTCTTTGAAATCATATATTTCAAAGGTAACCTTTTTTGAAGTTTCAATTTCAATTGCTTTCAAAATGCGACTCTTCTTGGTAAGAGGAGTGCGCAAAATGAAAGCCACGCAATATGAAAAACCGTGCGGGCATACATTTAAACGCAGTATTGGTAACATCCTTTTTAATGAATATAATTGTAATTTGCCAACTTCGAATACACGTAATTATATTAAATGATGAAACCATGTTTGAAGTGAAGTGTGTGAGAAGGTTGTGTACTCGTTTTTACACTGTTTGCAAGCGGTGCAGATTGTTTCCGGTGTGGCCGTTTTCGTGACTCTAATTGAGGGGATTTTTTAATCGAAGACGGATGCTCAATTCGAAGGTCTCTTTGGTCGTGGTAGTGGTAGCTTTTACATATAATATGAAAGCGTCCGGCAAACTGCTTCAGGCACACACCCTCCCCCTACCCCTACCTCTCTCTCTCTCTCTCTCTCTCTCTCTCTCTCTCTCTCTCTCTCTCTCTCTCTTTCTTTCTTTCTCTTTCATTTTCCGCTCTCTTTCTATATAATGTTTTTTTAAAGAAAGTAAATGTGGTTGTCACTGACACGAAATCAATGTTTAACAACATCGTCACTGTTACGACGACAACAACAAAAAATTGTTAAAATGGTCTTAGATAAAACGGATTCTCATTAATCTCTGACTATCCAGAGCTTCTTTCGTTGTAGATCTTCGTAATGTTTCAATACAAAACAGAAAAGAAAGTTGTCATAATAACGACTGAAAGTGTTCCAAAACTTTTGACTTGCAATCATTTCATTTAGCTCTTCCTCGTCCCACCACAAAATAAAGAAGGTGTGGCGGCAAACTAAGGGACCCTCAATAGGTACCGTACCAGGTAACCAACTCAGGACTTTCCTTAAAATGTATGATCATATCGGTTCGCTTCTGGTATCATTCCTTTCTAATGCTGGCTGGCTGGTCGAAGAGGTGATTACATGTATTACATAATAATAATAATAATAATAATAATAATAATGATGATATTACATCTAAGCAAAGATTTGTTTATGCTTTTTTTGTCGAAAGATTTATATTGATAACCATGAAAACAATTAAAATTTTACTAGTCCTAGCGTTCTTCTAGTTTCATATATTATGGACAAAATTTTTATCTTTTAGCCAAATTATTGTTATTATTATTAATTATTAATTACTATTATTATTATTATTATTATCATTATTATAATTACTATAGTAATAATTATCATTATCATTATAAATAAGTGTCCATATCTTGGTGGCCAACATTTTGCGTGAGCGGGCGTGCGCTTACGCACGTGTGTGTGTGTGTGTGCGTGTGTGTATTTGTGTGAGTGTGTGTTTGTGTGAGTGTGTGTGCGTGTGCGTGTCTACGTGTCGATATTTTTATTGGAGGAGTAGACTAGATAGGGTCTAAATGATATTCTATTGTTGACTTTACTTGTTTACCTATTAAATGAACGTCTTCTTGTATTCTTCTTGTATTCTTCTTGTATTCTTCTTGTATTCTTCTTGTTCATCTCGAATTTACTTTGTAGGTTTGATTTTCATAACTGAACAAATTATATAATTTTCTACAGGATTTTCAGAAAGTGCCAGGCAGTTCCACAGGGTATGAAAGTCCGATTGAGGAAGCTGAGAGAATTATACTTAGGCGGGCTAATAAATAAGTACCGCTTTGTTATAACTTTGTTGTTCTCAACAGTACTTACCAATGTAATACATGAAAAGAAAGCTTAGAATTACTACCATTCATTTTTCCACATAATCGCTATCATGAGCAACACAGACCTGCCAACACTGAACTAGTTGACGCATGCCGTCAGCGAAGATAACCCGGTGTTTTCCCTCGGCATTATCGATGAACATCTGCCACTACCTTCAAAAACTGTTATAACGGTTTCCTTTCAGATGCTACTTCAGCTGGGGGTGCAAGAAATAGTCAGACTGGGCAAAATCCGGAATTTATGCTGGGTGCTGTAGGGTTGGAAGTTTGAACCGAATTAATGCGTCTTGGGTTTGATGACTAGTGTGTGGTCGGGCTTGGGACCCATCGTTCAGAGTCTTTTCTGTAACCCAAGAGAGATGTCACGACATGGTGTTCTTGTTCTTTTGAAAATCCAACTTCATCAGCGGTATCTTTTTGTTTTACCCTTCGATTCGCCCATTATCAGACGCTGCTTCTTTATTACTTGTATTTGTATCCGATGCAGAAACTGGACGACCTCGTCGTTTGCGATTAAACACTTTTGTCTTTGAAAATTCGAACCCACTTTCGAACTGCACCATCAGTAATACACATATCACCATAAACGGCCTTCATTCTTTGATGGATGTTTGCAGTGCTGCATCCTTCTGCTGCAAGAAAATCAATAACAGAGCACAGTTTGACGAGAAGTTCATTTTTTAATTTTTTTCTTCTTCCGGTGGCGCTGATCATGGCGACACTTGGTAACAGCTCTTACTCTTAGTGATTTTATGTTTTATTAGG
>JAUEKZ010063850.1:2640-7640 GCA_031471865.1 Melibe leonina | reverse complement strand
CAGCCCTTGTAAAGGTAACAAACAACCCTTGTAAAGGTAACAAACAACTCTTGTAAAGGTAACAAACAACCCTTGTAAAGGTAATGAAACGATTCGGATGCCACTGTGTATTTTTTGTCTCCAGGGAATAGGGAATACGTTCGTTGGTTCAGCAGACATGCTACGAATCTTTGACTGTATGTCAGTCTCACCAAGTCGCGCTGTAGCCTCGTTCAGACGCTAGTTCACTCACGCAGGCTAATTGAGTCTCTTAGCCGAGCTCCTCACAATCGAAAGTTGACGGACGAGCCAGCGGCATGTATGCTTCCTTTTCATCAGAATCGATCTACTCTTAGCCCTGGGTTTGAACACATGTTCCTCGTACTGTACAGTGAGCGGAAACATTGAATAACTCTTTATTTAGCAATCTCTGCTATACGAAGCAAAATACACCGGGGGAACCGCAATTATGCAGTTCTTATCTCTTTAGCAGAACGAGGCCCTGATCCTCAAAGAAAACAATAAATTGCAGTCAAAACAGGCCCCCTCCTTCTCACTTTCTCACTTTCTCTATTTTTCTCTCTCTCTCTCTCTCTCTATCTATCTCTCTTCCTCTCTCTCTCTCTCTCTCTCTCTCTCTCTCTCTCTCTCTCCTCTATGTCTCTCTCTCTAATTCTATAATTCCGTGTCCTGTGTGTGATCATGGTTTAAACTCAGCCTTCCTTAATGAAGGCTGGCTGTGGCCAAAAATATCATTCAGCCCAAAATACATAATGTGCTTGTAAAACATGAACTGTAAAAAAATGACAACAAATACAGCTTGAGATAAAGTCTCTTCCCAGTCTTTAATTTGGCACAGCTTCGCTTGACTACGCATGAATGTTGATGTTGATATAAACAATAAAATAATAATAACAGTTTATCAAGTATGAATCAATTGTAAAAGGGAGACAATCGTTATTTCGAGAAATAATAATAATAGTCTAGTCTATTACCTTTCATTGAATAGCGGTTGGCGACAATACAATCATTGGCTGGATCGCGATTGAACACCAGAGCGATCAATTTGTAAATAGCTTCCTCACCAAAATCGATGGTGATAATGGGCAGTTCATTGTCTTTCTTTTTCACTTTGACGATGCCAACCTGCACTTGGCTAATACATGAACTCGACGTGAGAAAGATAATATCATTAAAGAGCGATATTTTCATTCGATCAGAATGCTTTGAAAAGTTTGGAGTTTAACGGAATAGTTTTGGATCAAATGCTAAGAAGACTATATCTTTTTAAAAATTCTTTTGAGGAATTGTGTTCATCTTTTGAGTTACAGTACCATTTTCTGGTCTCTTTCCTTTAAAAATTGAATTTGCGCAATATCTTTTATTGATTGTCTATTAATAGAGTCAAAGACTACTGGAATGTACATGTGTGCGTGTGAGTGTGTGTGTGTGTGTGTGTGTGTGTGTGTGTGTGTGTGTGTGTGTGTGTCTTCTGTCTTTCTCTGTATGTCTCGTTTTCTATCTCTCTTTCTATATATTTCTCTTTTTCTTTCGCTATTTCTCTCTTTCTCTCTCTTTATCTCTTTCACTTTAGCTCTCTTTTGTTCTCTCTCTCTTTCTTCCTCTATCTCTCTCTCTCTCTCCCTCTCTCTCTCTCTTTTCTTTCTCTTTCTTTTCCCGTCTATTTCTTCCTATCTCTTTGTCTCTCTCCCTTTCTCTCTCTCTCTCTCTCTCTCTCTTTCTTTCTTTCTACCCCCCCCCCCCACCTCTCTCCTTTTCTTTCTCTCCTCCAATTTCTTTCTCCGTCTCCCTTCCTTTTTATCTCTCTTTCTCTTTTTATTTCTCTCTATTTCACACACACACACACACACACTGACACACACACACACTCTCTCAGTCTCTTTCTCCCTATCTGTGTGTGTCTCTCTCACCCTCTCTCTCTCTCTCTCTGTTTCTCTCTCCCTCTCTCTCTCTGTTTCTCTCTCCCTCTCTGTAGCTGCCTACCTGCATGGATGAATATATTATTGATCTGCTTGGCACTATTGTGTAACCAATTGAAATAATGAGACATTACGCTCATGCTACTCGTCCTAACAGCAATCGATTGGTCAATAGAACTCTATAAAATGAGCATTTTTTAGCCAATGGACCAATACGTAATATCACACTATGCAATAGAGCTCTAGGTCGGGACGTTTATCTGCGGTAATTCTCTACCATCTTCACACACTTTCGACCTTAAAGATGATTGTTGACTACCTACCTGACGACCGTTGCCAAAGGATACATTCGTATTCTTCCATTTCTATCTATCAGGATAAAATCATTAAAGCGAGTGTGTGGTATTGATACATAAGGAGTAATGCATCCCGACGAACTCTTCAGCTTTATCAAAATGTTCCCTCACGACGACATCCACCGATATGATATCGATTGAGTCAGAAGCTACACTGTTTAATATCAATTACATGTGATAGGAAGTCTTAAATATTGAAATCTCGTATTCGTTCTTAATCAAATGTTTAGCCTATAACTTCCCTCAGCCCAAGGCCATTCATTATGGATGGAGCAATATCAAAGGTCGTACTAGTTCTGTCACTTATCATCGCCTTGGTCTCACCAAATACCCTGTGGAACGCAGCCTTGAACAAACCTGCTTATATGGAGTCTGTATACAAAGGCGCAACAGCAGATAGAGCCGTAGACGGTGATAGAACACCATTGTTCTATGGCGACAGCTGTATCCACACTGCATTGGCCGGAAGCTTCCCCAGATGGTGGATGGTTGACATGGAGGAAGACTACCTGGTCCACCAAGTAGTCATCACCAACAGGTCAGTCAGAGTCAGGTCTTTTCATCCCTCTCAATGCTGCTTCATAAACCCTCTCACACGGAGGTCTGATTCTCAGGTTCAATGAACTGACATATGAAATTCAGGCTTTTGCCATATGGCTGGTTGCAGTTAAGCTCTGGCCAGAGGTACGCCAAATTTTGATTTTGTTTAAATCATTAAACTGTATTATTATACTATTAAATCGGTATTGTAACAATTTAATGTTCGTGATTAAACTCGGGCAGCAAGCTTTTTACCCTTTGTTAAGAGTAGATTATACATCGGTCTAAAAACCGTTGTGAATCGGACTTTTCGTGCTGCACAGTTTCTGCTTAACTCTAGAAAAGACAAGGAATGTCTTAGTTCTGGAGAAAGAAACAGGGTGTAATCATATATTTTCATTTTTTAAAAATTGGTCCTAAAAGAAAGTACAAATTCGCACCATGTGCGTCGTGAAAACCAATCAAATTACAAATCAAGTGAGTGTTGAAAGATTAATTAATGTCAAATCGATCGTAATTTTTGGTCAAAACTATCGAGAAGCTAATGTATATATTGTTTCATGCAGAATCTTTGCTAAAAAAAATATTTACAGTTAGTTGTTCAGTTGATTTTCGTTGCGTGGGTACTTGTGCGCAACGAAAATTAATCCTAGCTGTACTTCATTTTGTTCGAAGGTAAGTCAGCAACATTGCTCCAGTTCGTTAGATTGGCCGATAACCAGCTTCAATTACGAGGTTTTGCAGTAGTTGATATGTAAGATTTTTGTGATACTTTTAATTTTTAAGACAGATGTGATAATAACATAACAATGAGTTGCTATAACAACTTTCAAAAACTCATCACTCGATCAAAGGTCTAGCCGAGATTTAGACTAAGGATGCGAGATATTTTGAACGGCCGATAACGATCCATAAACATATTGATGATGAATATCACTATAAAAAATATGATCTTTAATGATTTTTAACTAAAAAGAGACTGGTTACATCATCTTTATAGCCGCGACGGCTATATATATATATGTATATTTCGTTTAATCAGTTCTAGAACACGGTCATGCAGTTCGAATCAAGAGTTCGATTTCGTGGACTCTCGATCTATAAATACCTACTTGTGACGTCAATTGCATCCAATTGATATAAAATCTACTAGTCTAAGTGAAAATCGTTAATATGTTAAATAAAATATTATATTTCCTTTAACAGTTTACAGTTTTACAGTTTAATTCTTTAATAGGCAATAAAGCAAAAAATAAAACGGTATTTACATAAAAACAACTAAACAATATTATACATATTATAATAGTTACTTGCCGACAAGTCAATGTCGGAGAATGATATTCACTGTAATAGTTTATGAACGGTGCTTTTTTCCTGCCTGTGATAATCACGAGAGTCCCTGTCCGAATGAAAAGAACCGTTCCCATGTTTGTTTGTGTTTCATACCTTCTTCGTGTTGTCGATATTTTATTTTAATGAAAAGAAAACAACTCTACCAATAGCGGGTGTCTGTTCTTCTACTACAATATAATATTCCATATTTTCATCGAAGCTGTAACCGGGTTCTAGTACCCATATAAAATTTTAGTGTCTATATATTTTTGATGTCCTCAAAAAAGCAAAAACTGTTGCAACAGAACCATCAAATAGACAAACTGGATATAATTGCACAAGAAAATGAAAACGGGCAGTTATTGTACAGGATTCTCAGATGTCTATGTCAAAAAGGAGAAAAGTTTCCAAAAACTTGATCATGATACGTTAACTTACATATGTAGACCAAATATTCAGCTTTAAATGAAAAAAAAAAGGATTGTGTGAACACACCGTGTTCAAAGCCTAAATTTGAGGCAAATGGCGTAAATTTCCTTACCTAGAGAAAACCCGAAGTGCTGCGCATGCGGGCAGGAAGTCCTGGGCTCTACTCTGCGTCACTACCACAACCAGTTTGGCCACCGATAATAGGGGTAACCACAACCAGTTTGGCCACCGATAATAGGGGTAGTCACAACCAGTTTGGCCACCGATAATAGGGGTAGTCACAACCAGTTTGGCCACCGATAATAGGGGTAACCACAACCAGTTTGGCCACCGATAATAGGGGTAGTCACAACCAGTTTGGCCACCGATAATAGGGGTAGTCACAACCAGTTTGGCCACCGATAATAGGGGTAGTCACAACCAG
>JAUEKZ010063740.1:0-16931 GCA_031471865.1 Melibe leonina | reverse complement strand
CCCCCCCCCCCCCCCCCCCCCCCCCCCCCCCCCCCCCCCCCCCCCCCCCCCCCCCCCCCCCCCCCCCCCAGAAGACATCAGACAAATCGTCAACTACGGCCAACACAGAGATCTCATAAGTCAATGAGCTGGGTGGATGGCCGGATAGGGATGGATGGATGGATAGATGGGTGGGTGGATGGTTGGATGTATAGATGGATGGGTGGTTTGATGGGCGGGGAGGTGGAAGAAACGACGGCTTGAATGGGTAGATGGGTTGGATGCATTCATTAATGAATGTCTGTACTGTGGAACTGTTGGTGACCGTCCTGCCCGCCAATCGGAAGCTAACCAGTGTCAATTTCTAGACTGGCTAGACCTCTTTAATCTTACGATTAGATTGATCTAGTCTGAGCGAGATTGTCTTTACTTTTCTTTCTTTCTCTTGTTTTTAACAAAACGATGATACTTCAGGTGACAGCGTTAGATTAGGCTGGCTGCCGCTGGCAGTGAAACGAGGCTGAGTGAAAATCTCATTGGGCGGTAGGCTTACTGGTTGGTTGAATAAAAAATGAATAAATAAAGGCAAAAAATAAATTGAATTAAATAAGTTCATAGACAAATAAATAAGCAAATTATAGAAAGCGCTAAATCCAATAACAGAAAAATAAATAGGCATTAAATAAATAAACAAACTGCACAGTGTTGTTTTGTGTATTAGAATATCTGATCACCTCGTGAATAAGCACACTGGTTTGTGCTTGTGGCCAGGCAATGGGTGCCGTGGCAGGTCCCGAGTTAGGGTCCTCCTCTGGATATTTTCTTTATTTTTTTTCCTCTTCTTTCTTTTTTCTTTTCTTCTTTCTTTGGCTTTGTTTCTTTTCGCCGCTCTCCATTCCAATATCCAATACCTTCCTATCTTTTTTTATCTCTCCCTCTCTCTACATGTGTGTGTGTGTGTGTGTGTGTGTGTGTGTATGTATGTGTGTGTGTGTGTGTGCGCGCGCGCGCACCCCTCTCCCTTACTGTCTCTCGCACATTTACAATCACCAATCAAATCAGGAGGACCCTTGTTTCGTATTCTAATGATGTACAGTGAATTGGGGATGTGACGTTAACATCCCGCAAACCCCGCTAATCTGTAGCAGATTACCTTCTCCAGCCAATGCGGACATTTGATGTCGTTCATATCAGCTCGGATGTCAGATGACCAAATGACGGTGAAAAAGTAGATACTACAATCACATAGTCGAGGTTTTAGTATTCAAGTAAGTGGCATTCCAACAGGGGTTCCTTGTCATTGCATGTTAGTAGTAAGATAAAAGGAATATCAAGAGATAGAAGAAGATAGGGAATAGGGAGAGAAAGAGAGAGGGGGGAGAGGTAGGGGGTGATAAACATAAGACACATAGGTAGCGAGGGAGAGAAGGAGGGGGAGAGATGGTGGGAGAGAGAAAGAGAAGAGAGAGAATGGCGGAATCAGTAGGGAATAGAGAGAAAGGAAAGAAGGCGGAGGGAGGAGGGAGGGAGGGAGGGAGGAAGCGACCCGGCATGACCTATCCTATCCAATGTCCCGCGGTGCAGAGGTCAACCAACAAAGTATTGAAATAACAAAGGCTAGTTGGGTCGTCCTCGGTTTCTCCCTATCTCGTCGTCACCTGATATAGAGATCTCTAGATCTACAAACTATATCATAGACAATAGACCTTTCTGAACGCCCAGACAAAGGGCCCAAGAGAGCAGGGACACACTCACCAACAGCAAATAGCTCAGAGAGCTCTCTATAAAGTCAACCGGTATTGATCCGTCACCATCGAATCTGAAACAGCCCAGTCACTCTCGGATGCTAGTCTCTGCCTGTCTTTGTCTTGTCCTTGTTCAATGTTGGAGGAAAACAATAACTAAAGCGGGCAGCAGAGAGAGGAGAGGGAGATATATATAGAGAGAGAGAGAGAGAGAGAGAGAGAGAGAGAGAGAGAGAGAGAGAGAGAGAGATTGGGGAGAGGAAAAGAGATACTCAAAGGAAAGGGAGAGATCAACGGCCAGATCGAAAGTTTTGTTTTCCATATTTTTTTCAGGTTATTTGGGTCTTTTTATTCCTTTGTTTTTTTTTCTTGTGTTCTTCTCTTGTGTATGAGAGAGAGAGAGAGAGATAGAGAGGGATAGAGAGAGATAGAGAGAGAGAGAGAGTGCATGTGTGTATATATTTCGATTAGTTTGCATTTTTGTTGTTGTTGTTGTTGTTAGCTTCAGTAGGTAAATGTTATCGTTGTGCAATAAAGCATGACTGACAGAGCAAGTGTGGAGAAAAGATATGAAAGTTATTGGGTGGCCCTGCCCAAATTGACCACTCCACATTCATCTCTATCTGCCGTGCGCATCTGGCAAAAATATATTCATAATTCTCTCTCTGTGTGTATTTGATTGAATATTAGCCCAAAGGCGCCTATGAAAAAATAGTTGCTAGTGATGGTGAAGATGGTTGTGTTCTCTCTCTCTCACTCTGTGTGTGTGTGTGTGTATGTGTGGGTGTGTGGGTGTGTGTGTGTGTGCGCGTGTGTGTGTGTGTGTGTGTGTTGTGTGTTTGTATGAATATAGTGGATTGTAATATCCCCAACGGCCTCTATGAAGAGGTGGTTGCTAGAGGCGGTGAAGAATTAATTGAGAGACGAAGGATGGGGAGGAGGAAATGAGAAAAGAGTGAATATCTGTTGACGTCTATATATGTATATATTTTCAAATCTGAAGGAAAGCACTACTCGAGCAGAGCGACGGGTCATATGACCGGTCGGCAAGTTGAAGAGGGACATGAAAAACGAGTCGATTGATTTAGTGACGGGACCAGAAACCTGAAGTGGGTCCAAAGTCCCAATCCATCCACACAGACCTACAATAACAATCTGCCCGTGTAAAAGTTAAGCTCTTGTGTTATTTTCTTTCATATGTTGCGTTAATCTGTCCTGACTGTTTGCCGGTGGGTAATAATGAGCGTTTGAGCTGTAAAAAAACCCAATCATAACAGTCAAGGCAGCAGACTCTGGCAAGCAGGTGATCAGTCCACTGCATTGGTATTTAGGAACATTTTAACTTAATCCTGGGCAAAAACGCCACATGTTTTCTTTTCTTTCTTTTTATCTGCCCTAACTTGTCTTTAAAGTTGTTGTTTTGTCCGCATAGAACCGTTTGCAAAAAATCAATCAAAACAATTGAATCATAGAAGATCAGATGCAATGAAGCTAGGGGATAGCAAATGGAGAAAGACACACACAGAAGAGGGAGAGACAAAAGAGAGAGAGAGAGAGAGAGAGAGGGGGGGGGTTCTGGAATGACAGGAAGGGGGAGACAGGCCGGAAGTAGTTGAATTGACGTAATTGGCGATTAGGTCGTTGAAGTTTTAATGTGCCGGCTGCGTTGTGCGTTGTTTTGTAGCGGGCACCACTTCAAACACTTCATGGGGTCATAGTGGTGTTGCCACTGGGGTAATTAATGATGCGATGTGACAAGACAGATAAAGACGAACTAAAAATATTTAGAGACAACAAAGACCATAATTTATTTCAACCAAAATCAAAATGGTTTACTATAAATAATGCAGAAAGACCAAGGATCTTCTCTTGTTTTTCCACCCCCCAATTATATTACAGAAGACAGGCTGTACTTTAAATAAAACTTTAAAAAACCATCCTTTTTGTATTCCGTAACTCCCAATCATAACTTGTTATGTCCCATGTCACGGGAAGTTGGCAAAATCGTGAATAGTGACCTTTTTGCCATCAATGGCATCGACGAACAAAGTCCATGGCATCATGGTTATCCGCAGACCAAGTCGGACAAAATAGTGAAAAGTAAAATTGCACCACGGGCAAAACGATAGAGATGGTGGAACTAGGTCTCAGCGTGAAGGACGTGAAACTGATCATAATTTAGTGTTTATCCAGCGCTAAAAGTGAGTACATATCATGTTATCTTTCAACTATTCAGTTGGGGGAAAGAAAAAAAAACAGGGCATAGTTTAAGTCATAACTGCTAACAACATGTCTTTATCACAACCCACCCCACTTTTTTTAAACACACACATGCAAGCACAAAAAAGTGTCCTGAGCATTACCTGTAAGTGTGAGGGAGTCTCCTCCGGACCGGATGTAGTCCACCACCTGCTTGTGTGTGGCGCCCTCTACATTCACTCCATTCCTGCAAAGAAACAAAAAAAAGAGGGGAGGCATAATTAATTGTGAATCTCTAGTAGCAATGAAATCATAAAAACTGGCATTCTCCAGACAGACAGCACATGCGTCATTTGCATACGTCATATTCATTATCATCACGCGATTGTTGCATGCAAAATAGATCGTCGACCTCTATCAAAGAATAATCCGTAACACTTTTGTATGAAGGTTTGTGTGCGTGTCCGAATGAGCAATCGCGCCGGTGTGCATTTTATAATTGATTGGGATGATAGAGCACCGATAAACGAAAAGAAACCAGTTCCAACCTCAACGGGCAAACAGACGACACCATAATATAGAAAGGTCGTGTGCATAATTTAATAATCATTCTTGCTTGCATCCGATCTCACATAAAAGCAGTGGGTTCTGAATGGACTGAACACTGAACACAGCGTCAAACGTCAAAAGCATGAAAGAAATAATTGTCCCCTCGGGTTACTCGACACGAAACTGATTTTGGATAGCTGCCTTTCACTAGACTACTGAGGCCACCAAATTCTCAAAACTTTGCTGTTCTTATACTGTGCCACTGAAATCTGATTTATCTGGTATAAGATCACGCACATTTTTAAGATTTTGCACATAATTCAGTTGGGCTTGAATAAGACCTCACAGCGAAAGGGTTAATTATTAACCGGGTGAGCACCATCATAGTTTGAACCCCAACAACCTCAACTCAGTCATAACCCCAAATGAAGTGTGTCCTTGGGGAACATCAGAGTGGTATCTGCGAATGCACCCAGTGCCAGACTGAGCGACTCAAGGCTGGCTGACACCGTCTGCCGGCCTATCTTTATGTATGTGTGTCTGCTCGTTTAGTTCCATGGGAGTAGTACCCATTTTTCTCATTTTCCTGGACTGTAATAATAAAAAAGAAAGTATACATAGGTTGTCGTTATAACCTAATATAGTTATTCTTAGCGTCGTCTCCCCTCTAATTATTGCAGGTACAGAGCAAAGATTACTAGTGGTCTTTGGTACAGAGGAAAGCTGGCGCGAAACTAAAGCATGTATCCTGTTACACTCGAACAACGGGGTTATATATACATATATATATATATATATATATATATATATGTGTGTATATATATACAGAGTAGACTTACTGAATAGACCCCTCTCGGGACTTCACCCTAATCATATATATATATATCCTCTCTTTCTCTCTCTCTCTCTCTCTTGCCAATAATTCACCCATCAACAACAATTACGATATATCTATCCATTTTTGTATCAGATTCGCAATTTGCGGCCCCTTTTTTAAAGTAATTGTTGAAATAAAACCAAAACAACTGTACGTGTATGTAGATCACGCCTCTAGCATTGCATAAAGTTGGATATACATTGTGTTGGTGGTTGATAACTTAACAGACAAGACACAAACACAAAACTGATTTTGGATAGCTGCCCAACCGATGGAAATTGACTGTCTGTCTAGTACCAGCAGCATTGTTCCAATTCTGTACACAAGCCCCCATAGCCAGAAAATACGAGACATAGATCGGCTTAGTAGGTAAGCGGGTGGTGGTATCAGGTGGTATCATCTCTGCAGCCGCCATCTTCTATTCTGACCTACCGACGATATGAAAATACCTTGCGGGCGGACCAGCCATATTGTTATGTACATAATACGTGCATGCCTGCAGCTCTAAACTGATAGGTCTAGATCGGGTCAAGCCCGATAAAGCCCTCTCAGTCACTATTACCGGTACTGCTTTTAGTGGACGAAGAGAGCCTATGTGAGCTCTTTTTTTTTTAATTTGGTGGACAGATGTACTTTTAACAACGGTAATTTTACTCCCTCGAATTGACACCTCCAACATACAGACATAAAAAAAAACAGGTGGATGAAAAGATAGACCGAGATTGACAGAGGACGGACACAGAACTGGCCCTCGTATTAGAGATAAACGACTCCAATACACCATGATAGCAGCTCGCTCGATCTCCTCTTTCTTTTCTCTCTCTCACACACACACACACACACACACACACACACACACACACACACACACACACACACACAAACCTCCAAATAACGTCCTTGCGTATATCCTATACAAACAATATTTATCAAGCCAGCTCCCTACTTGTGTCAACATTTAAGTAAACAGATGGTTGGGTCATTTGCGTCATACTTGCCAAATACACGTTACAGCATCGGACAATACACGCACACACACACACACACACACAAACACACACCCTGTATCATCCTTCTATAGTATAGGTCTAGTAACCGCACTGAAGAACCCTCGAATGGGAATTATATTATCACGGAACAAGACTGGGTCAAACATCGATGACCTCTGAACCTTCAATGACCCAGCTGCATGTAAGCCTACGATGAAAGTTTATCATGCAGTGTATGGCAGTTGACTTAACAGTTGTTAGAGAGCGAACACCGATCCTAGATCCTAGAGAACATCACAAGGCAACAATAACAGATCATAATACTCAATTCATCAGCAATAACAGCATTCAGTCACAGCGTATCGGGTCTATACAATACACCCAACAACCAGTCACTCCTCTACATCTACATTACGACTTCATGGATTTAATATCTTGACAGAGCAGTCTTTCATGCCAAGACATACATATCAAATAGAAGTAAAAGAAACCCCTAAGCACAAACAAACAACAGGGTAGAGCAATTCATGCCAAAACAAAAATAAACTTAGAAATTGGTCATTACATGGAGCAGGGTGGGACGGCGGGAAAGGACTGACAAAGGGTGATTTTATTCACACCCCACCAGAAAGTGGATGCACTTAACTCCCAACTCATCCCCAATCCACAAAATCAATCTGCTGACCAAACTGTCGTAAGCTACCACTACCACCCAGAAACACTGGTCTAGTTTAGTGTGCCCAATCATCGCGCCACCCCCTTACCCCTTTTCATCACACCTCATCCGCAATCTATTCCCTGTCCAAACTGTGGTAAGCTCCTAGCCATAGCCATAATCACCGGTCCAGTGTTCCCGGTCACATGCCACACACCTACCCCCTCCATCGCCCCCCCCCCCCAAAAAAACCCCAAACCTTTCACCACACCTCCGCCACATCCCATTCAAATGCCCTCTTCCCCCTCTCCCAATCTAACCCGAATCCATGCTATGGGGGCTACCTTACCAGCCATAGTCACCTAACCTCTTCCATGCCTCCCTTCCACACGAGTCAACTCGCGGTGACAAAGTGGCAGTTGTCCACAATGTCACATAATGGAAAGACGGAATGGGAGAGAAAAAAAATCGATGCGACTCGAGATTACCCTACCCCGTCCTCTTCCCTCTTCCTGACCTTAACAACCATCAGCACCAATACAATCATGATCATTACCACCACCAACAGCAGCACCGCAGCAAACCAACCAACCTTCAGGCTGTCTTAAGTCGATGCCTGCCTGTCGGCCCTGGTATAGACAGGTGCTGTTCAATAAGGAAACCCGGAAGAAACTGATCGATTATGTTGTTTGTTCGCGCGAAAAAGATTGAGGAGGCATGACACCTGGAGTCTAGAGTGCGAGACAGAAGACCACTGTCACATGGCACACGGATAGCAAACTCGCTAGATACTTGTATTGGATTCGATCGAGGACAGGTTCAAGTAAAATGAAGATGGCCTTTGTGTGTACAAAAAGAGTATTATTATTATTATTACAACCAACCCACAACCGGGGCACATACAGCAACACGGGACACCACAGCAGGACTTGCAACATGTTAACCCTTTCACAGTGAGGTCTGATTCTAGCCCAACTGAAATATGCAAAATCTTGAAAATGTATGAAAGGGTTCAAAGGAAAGAATTCTTTCCAGACAAAAAGACAGCGCTGTATAAAAGCCAGATACTCATTCACACCTAAGTGAGCCAATTGACATGTCGCAACTAAAGACAAAAAATGACAACCGCAGCAGGGTTCTAAATATTCGTCTACACGTGTTATATCATGTACTTGTACATTCATGAAAGTCGGCGGCTTCACCTTCACAGCCAAACAGGGGACTGAGTGCTGTGACATACCATCATCGCCGCTTCATGACAAACCGGTGGCATTGGTGAAGTCAATATTCAACAATAAAAAGATTTCAGTCACTAGTGTCACACAATACGTACAGTAGCGATTGCACCCAACGTCTCCAAATCATGCTCAAATCGTTCAAGATTTTTTTAAAAAGCACGGCATGCACCAGACATTGATTTACGTCATGATACCAAAAGGTAAGGGTTTACCACATTTGGGTGAACCGTTTGTGTTGGGCTGAGTCTGACAGTAATAACAGAGATAAAATCAACCCCAAGTGACTATCAGTAACAGGGACAGAAGCCTACTCATAACTAGGTTTGAAGTAGGATCCAACCTTTTTTTTTTGTGACAGCGGATAGCGAAGTGGATAGGCATACTGACGAATGGAGAAAAAAAAGAATTGCCTGTTGAAAACAGAGCGCTGGTAGGTTTTGAATGAGGGAATCAAGCGCCAAATTGTCGCATCCCACCTCCGAACATAGACAAACAGATAGATAGATAGATGGGGTGAAGGGGGTGGTGTTGAGGGATTCAAACAGACAAGACAGACAGTCAGGGGCAGAGCAATGTATAATGACACGCCACCATCCACCGCATGAAGAGATGCTGCTAAGTACGGGTGAGTCCCAGTACAAGTGACCAGCGACAAGCCTTTCATCGTGGGTGGAATGGACGGGGAGGGTGTACGAACGGGGAGAGACACACAGACTGGAAGACCGGGGCTTAAATAAGACGATCTGGGATAATGGATGACAAGAGGGTCAGAAGAGGTACGAGGAGAGAAAGAAAAATTAGAAGGAAAGAGAAAGAGAAAGGCATGATCTAGACAGAATAGAGAGACACAGACAAATTAGAGAAAAAGAGGGAGGGAGGGAGGGAGGGAGGGAGGAAGAGAGTGAAAAGGGCAGGGGGAGTAAAATGAATGTATTTATTACTCCAAGCTATGTACATTCTGAAATACTTTTGAGATTTGGCACGGGAGGTAAAGGTCTGGAAACTTCCGGGGAGGAGAAAAATGCAGACAAATTCAAGTCATTAACTGTTACAGACTTCTGTTAGCTGGAGATTGCCCTGGGCTCTCCACCACTTGCTAATGTTGGTGCGCCCAATTTAGCCAGGCAGAGAGTAGGGAATCGGCAAATCCCCTATATCTAGCCTAATACAGGATGTGAGTGATTGGAAATGGTTCCAGGCAACATGAGAGAGTAGGTCAGACTTTTTGGACACAGGGAAGATTGGTCGCCGATATGGAAGTGGCCGTTTAAAAGGGTGGACAAATTATTTGAGGAAAATCCTCCTTTATGTGCAGGAGCATCAAATTAACTACAATTCTTTTATTTCTTAAAATAAATATACCACCCACAACTTGGCTTAAAATGCATATTTTCAAACAAAAAGTGGTAAGGATAATGAACCATTTTGGGCGGTGTTGAAACATGCTGTCAGCTAGTGCAGTGTTACTAGTAGAATGTGTTAGTGTTAAGATTTGTACCACCCAGGACAATACTACATTATACTATATTATACATTATATTATATTATATTATATTACATTATATTATATCATACGGCACAATATTTGGAGCATCATACTTTGGACAATGTTGGGGACTGTTACCACATTGTGCAATGTTGCCAAGCTGGGCAATGTTATCACATGTGACAACATTACATTGCCATGTTAGGGTGTCATAGGTTTAAGAAGATACTGTAGAATGGTATCACTGGGAATATTACTTAACGTTGTTTAGAAAATTATAGACCCGCAAAGACTTATGTTAAACGAAGGGACAATATCTTACAAGAAAGGAGTCCAAAAACAATGATTTGTCATTGCAATGTTAACAATACTTATCTTCTATATCTAGAAAAGAGTGTGTGTCACAGCATCCTCTCCTGGTAAAAAAAATGCAGAAAAGTGTAAGACGGAGAGAATTTTTAAATATTTGCTCTTGGAGAGAAAATGTTCATGAAAACTAATATATTTTGACACCAAATGCCATGACATGATGTCCTCATCTTATTTTTGTACATTTCACCTGACTAGATTCTAGTGCGATGGACGCTCATGACAGCTGTCTGCCATTTAATAATATTGTTAAAAAAAACAACCAAAAAAAAAAGGAACCTCTTGAAAACCTCAGAAGTCCAAACGATGATGTCTGGGTTCTTGCTGGATGGAAGCTCAATCTGAGAAATACTACGATGAATTTAAACTTTAAACTTAAACAAGCTGAGTATATGATAGCATCTGCAGAAGAAAAC
Organism: Melibe leonina; assembly: GCA_031471865.1. Classification (NCBI taxonomy): domain Eukaryota; kingdom Metazoa; phylum Mollusca; class Gastropoda; order Nudibranchia; family Dendronotidae; genus Melibe; species Melibe leonina. The sequence goes on along the minus strand of JAUEKZ010063740.1, from coordinate 6,429 downwards.
TCCTAAACGTATCTTCCAAAAAGACAACATCAAACTTGTTCAAGTTCTTTTCACCAAAACGACTCTCATTTTAAATCCTCAAAAAGAAAGCAACGCAATCAACTCCTCACTAGGAACACCAAAGGGAGACAGTCTGAGCCTCATCCTTTTCATCATTTACTTAGAGAAGCAGCACTAAAAATACTCAGACCAAAACTTCCAACACACCAAAAATTTATAAAAGAATTGATTCATGCAGTCCACGTCAAATCATTTTCCGCACCCAAGAAGATGGGGGAAAAAAAATCCCAGTCATCTCAAACACATTAAAAAACAATCTGACTTCAAAGTTAATGAATCAAAAACAGAAATAAGAATTGAGCAAAGATATTAGAAGAGTTAAGACCGATCTGACCTAGGAGACACAAAATGGCGTCAATTAAGGTAATTGTTTATGTACATTCATTGCATATGAAGAGCGAAGATGGCTGATATTTGAGGTAATCGAATGATCATGTCTCGCTCACTTGGTTTCCCATATGCGGTACGCACCATTAGACACTGCAAATAGAAAGTCTATATCTTCTAATGTCTTTATAATTGAGAGACAAGAGGATTGGAAAAGTACCAAAAAACTATGGAACTTGACAAACGAAACAGAAGACATAAAAAGAAGAGAGATCTTAGCACAAAATGCACTTCAGTCCTTGAATCAAATCTAGAAGAAGCACTTTATACATGAGCCAGGGCCTCTGAGGTGGGGCCTCAAATATGTGGGTTTTATTCCTCGTGTTATCTATACATTATGACAAAATCATACTATTAAACACATTTCATTTTAAACAAATTGCATCAAAGGCCTTAATGAAATATATTGTTTTAGTTATTCATTCCTTTATATTTTTATCTATTTATATCCATTTATATTCTATTTATAGCTATTATTTATTTATCTATTTATTTTATTGTTCAATTTACATCACCTTCTAATATAATCTTCTCTTCCTTTCAAACGTTTTAATATCTGTTTTATCGTTATTGTGTATCTATGCTTCCTGTTTTATGACGCATCACTATGTCTGTAAAATCATTTCCCCATTGAGGGATCAATAAAGTTATCTTATCTTATTACCATCAATGATGGTTAAGATCCAAATCTTCCATACTGCAGGAGAATATCAATACAAGCGCAGTGTTCATATATCAGTCCTAACAATAAATGAAAGGAAAACAAATGGAAACTGTATTGTCTCTATAGGCGTTTTAATTTGGGGATGTTAACAATGACTTTGGTCTGTTTCTGAATGCCAGGCATCATTTTGTAGACACTGTCCTAAGCACTGGTAATAACATCAAACAAGGAAGCGCCCTCATGATGCTGTTGTGCAAGTGGGCATAGTGTCTTGATAGCTGGGATGCCATAGGATAATAATCTTGCATTTTTATCAGCTCTCATTGGTCTATTCACGGGCTACAAGTGGTCAATATTATTGCAATTTCATTGGCTGCTATTCTTCCTCACAGTAGGATATCGCTGACCGATTTGAAGGCTGAGAAAATACATGTTCTGTTATGATGCTATTATTATATTATTATTGTTACAATGTCCTTTATTTCATCCAGGCAATGAATCATGTAGATTGGTTTTTTGTTACAGAATCCATACACATATCTAAATCAAGAAGATAAATTACACATAAAATGTTGAGACCCGCACCAACCCAAATGAAGATGTTTTGATGGAAAAGTAAACAGACATTTCAAAACATTCTTGTACTTGTATGTTGACAGTGTTAAGTGGTTTATAATTAGTGTTGAGAAAAAAAGATTATTATGTTTACAATCAAAAGCTTGTTATTTCATGGCGACAGCTTTTGTTTATTGTGAGTTTAAGGGCGCTGGCAATTGCTAAGGTCATAAGTGCCCAGGGGTAAGTAAGATGATAGGCTAGTTAAAACAATAGCTAAACTTTGACGCTGCTAGGGACATTTCACAAAGAGATGATTTACTAACGAAAAAAAATATTGCTCAAAAAGGTGACAATGAGATGTTATACAGGAAAAACGAAATCACCTCTCACATTCGCACTGAAAAGGACGCATGTTCGACAGTATAAAAAGTGGCTTACGGTGGCTTCGTTACCCTATCTTTTTGTATTAATTTTGACTCATTCATGCTTTCATTCGACGCCTCTTATTGAAATTTTAGTGGCTTTTCATAACTGTCAAACTTACCCGCCTCCTCTGTGTCGAACTTCCCTCTTTGTTTAACTTTAGTGGGAATGGAAGTTCTACAATATGAAAAGTCTTCTAAAGACGAATATCTCCTTGATTTGCATGCCTTCTACACTTTAAAAAAAAAAAAAAATGTGCTTTTTACAAGATAAAAATATATGTAATGAATATTTTCAGCAGTGGTCTTTTTAAAACACAGAATAGATAGTTGGGCACTGTCGAACTTGTGTCACCAAGCTAAAATGTCAACAAAAGCGCCGCTTGCAAAGAAAATTGTGGGAATGTTGATCAATTGAGTGCAAGAAAATAACTATTCTGTTAAAATATGTGGGAGATGTGGCCTGAAACGAAAACAAAATATTTATAGCTCTGATTTCCTTATGATCAAACCAGTAAAAGGTCATTTCAAGTTGAGGGAAAGAAAATAACACTACAACAAAACTTGCGTCACTTGTCGAACATTGGGCATCCTACCCTACAACAAAGTGACAAAACTGAAAAATCCTAAGGAAGTGAAACTGAACTTACAAGAACTCATGACAGTTGATGACTTGTTAGAGAAAACAATCTCAAATCTCATCTAGACCTCTACTATCGGCGAGACAACACAGCCATATAAATATGCCACGTCTTAACAACTAAAACATACGATAAATTGACGTTATGAGAATAAGAAACAAAACAAACAAGCTTAACTCACACTTCAAGAATCCTGTCTCCCTTTCGGATACCAGCTTTCTGGGCAGCGCCCCCTTCGAGCACGGCACTGACATGTTGAAGAGGCGCATATAATGTTCCATTTATGGATTTTAACACACCTCCTTCACTGATTTGTCCTCTAACATTGAAACCGAATCCTGTAGATGTTTTTGTTATTGTCACAATTCTAGGGATGTTCCCTTCATTTCCATTCGCAAGTGGAGGGGAGGGAGTCCGATCTTCATCGCTGTCGGCCATGCTGAATCACGTGATAAGTGTTTTGATTGCTGACTTATAAAAAGTTCGACGGTTAGAAATAGTCTATGTTCCGTTTTTACGACATAAACATTTACATTATTTTTCGCGTCAAATAAATTTTCTTACGATACATGCACCTTCTCGGGATCTTACATCGTCTTGACTACCTACTGGGTCAAGCCTATACAAATTCATGCTGTGGCTTTTATCTATGAGTAAAACACAGAAACCACCGCTTACTCTATCTAAAAGATTTAGGCCTCTAAATGCCTCTCGGTTATTGCCACACACAACGAACGTGTCTAATCGGCATTTAATATCTATTTTTTTTAGCTTCTTATTGTCCTCACATACCATTATTAGACCACTACCTATCATTGAGTGATTGGCTACATTGTAGGCTCGCTCCAGTTTCTACAATTCCCTAATGCTTACTGGCAGTGGCAGGGAATGATAGTGAACGGTCGAGTAAGAAGTAAGGAGAGATGATGTTATTACTTAGATAGATGTATGAGTGGCGGGGACGTGAGGCATCCGGTCCAGTCGGAAAGATGTGATCACTTGGTGCTTTGCCCTTTATATAAAACTTACTTTGCCTCGACATCCCGACAATTGACGTTAAATTTAGAGGTCACCTGGCTAATGACAACGGTTTCTCCGTCCAAATCGCGGCTAACAACAAGCTACAAGTTCCATTCATTTGAGTTAGCCTTGATAATTGAGCGCCCGCAGCGAAACAAACGGTTACTTCTACATGACCTTTCAATAAAGTTGTTTAAAGGGTGAGACTTGTCATCTAGTATTTCATTTATCAATCTTAAACAATTTGATGAATACTGTTCCCCGTATGTATTTATAACGTGGGTATATATTATCACGCTCTTTTCCTAATTTTATCAAAATCCTTTATTGCAGCGCTAAGGCAATTACCTCCCCCGGCTGACAGACAGAAAGTAATCAGACTTTCACTTACTGATCTGCAAAAAAGGGTACAAATTTTCCTGTCAATATCAAACTTTCACAGAACCCTTAAAAAATAGATTCTTTTATTCATCTTTTTCACCGTCGTATCTAGCATGTTCGCTCCATTGTATTATCTCATCCACAGTCACTCCTAGATATTTATCAGAGTTAACTTGTTCTAGTTCTATGTCTTTTATAAAAAAAGGGATTCCTTAGCATCTTTCTTTTTTCAATAATAATTTCTTTGGTCTTACTAACATTTAATTCTAAACAATTTTCTTCACACCATTCTACAAACTTACTTATTTCTTGTCTATACCGTACTTTCATTCATCCTCATTTAAAATCAAACCTTGTAAAGTAGTAGCATCTGCAAATTTAATTGGGGGATTATTATTTTCAAGTGAGCTTCTACAATCGTTGGTGTATAAAGTAAAAGGACTGGTGACAGAACACAGCCTTGTGGCGCTCCTGCATTGATGTTAATTGTAGATGATAATTTATCTTTTATCTGTACGTATTGTTTCCTTTCTGTTAAAAAAGTAAGTATCCATATCAGAATAGATGCATCGATACCAAAATCGCACATTTTCTGAATTAAAAGGTGTGGCAGCATGGTAATTGAATGCTGACGAGAAATCAACAAACATAATTCTACAATAGCTTTTGGGTAAATCAAGGTGACTGTATGTTATTGGTAAAAAGTAAAATGGCATCTTCATCATTACGGTTGGGCCTGTAAGCAAATTAAAGGGGTCTGATACATGTATTAATACGTTGTAAAATAAGTTTATTCAATGCTTTTTATCACAATGAATGTGAGAGCAACAGTCCGAAGATCATTCATTTTAGAAGCATTATAATTTTTTGGTACAGGAATAATTTTCGAGGTTTTCCAAAGGTCAGGAATTAAACTAATTGTGAAAGACATATCAAATATAATACAAAAGATGTGTGACAGATCCTCCGCGCACTCTTTCAAGGTGGAAGCAAATTAACTTCTTATATAAGCATGTACAGCACATTGAACTTAACTACACATTTAACCCTCGCTAAAATCCAAGGTGAATATGGGTGAGCTAGTGGTGAATGTAATTTTTGCTATGTACATAACTAGCAGTTCACAAATATCTATATCAAGATCAAATATGAGTTAATTCATACATGCACTGCATGCCTATATGGGCCTTTCCAATCATTTATTCGGTTGGCATAGTACGAATACTAATACTATTTAGAGTCCCACCTACTACTTTTCTTATGTCCCCACAAAGTCTTTTGAATGGAGTTGAAATAGGGAACGGTTGTAGTGCAAGTATATCGACAATGCAACTGACATGCGCATAATAAATACAGTACAGCCGCTCGGTCGCCTCTGATGCCTCCACCACCTGAGTGGTCATATTTGAGTCAGACAGCCGAATTGACCGACCTCCAATTGGTCATATTTGAGTCAAACAGCCGAATTGACCGGCCTCCAATTGGTCATATTGGAGCCAGACAGCCGAATTGACCGGCCTCCAGTTGGTCATATTGGAGTCAGAGAGCCCAATTGACCGGCCTCCAGCCAAAATCATGGGTTTAACTTCCACGGGAAACCACACAAACTGAGACGTTCTTTTGGTGCGATGAAGTGCACGTAATATGATGATATAGGTCTGGTACAGGAGGCTAATCTTTCGGCGGCCTGATTCTACATGTTTGAGCACACCGCCCCCACCCCCCCCCCCCCCAACACACACACATACATCTTGGAAACGTTGATTGGATGACGGCAGAATGCCCAAAAATATCATCTCTATATATAGTGTATATCACTCACTGCGGTAAACTTAAAACATGCAGGCTGTTCCTCTGCCTCTGGACTACGCGGCCGACAACAACTGCGCTTCAGTGACATCATGCAAGCATGATTTGAAGAACGTAGACATTGAACATTCTCCTGATAAAATCCTAGAACAAGTACAAAGAGAGGATTTTGTTTTGTTTTGTTTGTTGAGAGTTTTAGGGCACTTGCAACTACTATGGTCATATAAGCGCCCAGAGGAAAGTAAAATGATAGGCTAGAAGAACAGCCAGACTTTGACCCTGCCAGGGACGTTTCACAGAGAGACAATTTACAGGGAAAAAATTATCATCTCTCAAAAAAGGTGACAAAGAGGTGATTTACAGGAAAAAAAATCACCTCTCACAATTACAAAGCAGGGCACAAAAACAGATGATGGCCATCACCCACATCACACACTATTAAGGTCCAGGGAGACCCAGGATATTCTACCGCCCTTTGTGTACAAAA
>JAUEKZ010063409.1:2500-13417 GCA_031471865.1 Melibe leonina | reverse complement strand
AATGTACGTGTTCTTATACCAGATAAATCAGATTTCAATGAACTGACATATGCCAAAAGCCTGAATTTCAGACTTTTGGGGATGTCCGTTCCTAAAATCGGATTTATCTAGTATAGGAACAGACAAGTCTTGAAGATTTAAGTGTCCTTAGCACTGAAAGGGTTAACAGGTGACACTGATATGGCCTTTGTGCTTGGAGGTGCCCATTTTTAATATGTGTGTGACAGTACTTAAATGTTGTTTTTGTCGAGAGAGCTCCGCCCATGATATGCCACAACGTGTGTTAAAACGGGCGCTAAACGGGCGCTGAACGGGCGCTAAACGGGCGCTAAGCAACTACGATCAAAGTTATTGATTCAATCGCTGCCAATCTCCCTCCAACCTCATACTTTCCTCCCTTCTTCCCCCCTCCTTTCTACCCCTCCTTACTCCTTCCATTCTTTCCTCCCTACTTCTTCCTCACTCTCTCCCTCCTTACTCCTTCGTCCCTCCCATCCTCCCACCCACTCGATGACCCTCACCTTGAACTCTATATTACCATCTCATTAACGATTCATAGAGGCCTCCTTGTCATCATATTGACTATTCCCTTGAGACCCGAAGTAAAGAAAGGAAAGAGAAATAGAACTTGTCTATGGTACCAACAATCTAGTATATTAACCATTTCACTGCCAAGGACACAAAAATATTGTCAAAATTTCAGTTCACTGAAATCTAATTTATCTGGTAGAAGATAACGTACATTTTCAAGATTTTGCATATTTCAGTAGGGTTAGAATCAGACCTCGCTGTGAAAGGGTTAAGTAATGATAAAATAATCGGTTCGGAAGCCGGGGTAGTAGGTGGCCTGAGACAATCGCTGTGGAGCGGCTGTTCACCCCCATATCGAGGCGCAGGCGCAAGCTCCCGCCCCTCGGTAAGGTCGCCCGGGGGCTCGGCGCTGCGTGTCGTGGCAATAGTGATAAGACAGTACGGCCAGGTGTCAGTATAGTGTAACTGTGTAAATTGTCCAAAGGAGCCGCTCGTTTATCTCTGAGTGGCAGCGCCATATATTGTCTAGAGCTCCGCCTTTTATCTGACCTAAGCTGTGTTAAAAGGGCGTTGAACTGGCAACAACTAAACAACCAACCATCAAACTACTCTCTATTATAAGAATATTATTTTATTGTATTATGAAGACTATCTACCTACACCCTTTGTTTATAATATGTAATTACATATGTTCACCTCTGGCATATTGGAAAATGGATTATACAATTCCCGCAGTAAGTAAAATCGAACGAAGACAATACAAAAGTATGGACAAATAACATAGCGACATAGAATACTGGGTGGTTTGAAATAATTCCCTTCAAGGTGCAATCATCTATGACGTGATTTTGTTTACACGGAATATTGATTGGGTTTAGCTTCCATACAAACATACTACTTTCTATTTCGCATAATGGTAAGGTGTGGAGCAAGCACAGGGAAAAATAAGAAGATTAGTCAGATTTGAAATAACTTACAGCGCAGGTAGGCGAAAAATGTATAAAAAGGAGAACAATGGAACAGTAGAAAAGTGAGCATAGGAGAGTAAAGCATGGGACCTACCACAGCACCCATCGCCTGGCCGCCACCACAAGACTCCAAGCATGGCAAACCAATCAGTGTTGTATAATATGCACTGAATAATTCATACTTTTGTCCTTGCTCAGCACTTTCTTATGTCGATTGTTGCTAGCTTTACGATCTTCATTCCCTCTGCAGTCAAAATTTTTAAATCATCCTTAATTTAATTCCTGATTATTATTATTATTTTCAGTTCCACGAGAAAGAGAGAGAGAGAGAGAGAGAGAGAGAGAGAGAGAGAGAGAGTGAGAGCGCGAGAGAGAGAGAGCCATATTTTTTATGAACACAATGTAAATTCCACCTTCTGGATTAGTAAAGTTTATCTTATCTTTTACCATTTTTGGGGGGCAAATAAGAGGCAGAACTCTGTAGACAGAGTAAAGGAGGAAACTGCCACACAGCGATAAACGGAGGTCTCACTCTCATGTCTATTCTTGTCATCGCATACTGTCATCAGGCCAACAAAAACTTTGCTCTCATGATGAATAATAAGGTAAAGGGGGGGGGGGAGCACTGGCTGAATCTCCGGTAGAAGATTATTCATGGATAAGGATGGGCAGGCTCTTTATATAACTATAACGTATACCTGAGGTTTGGTGGTAAAAAGGAGGAGAAGAACTACTGACTACTATTCGTAGTAGAGGAAGCATATTAATTTATTCATATTCTAATTCTAAGGACTTGTAAAGAAGAAGGATACTATGATTGTGTGTAGTAGTAGCCATAGCTCCACTCCTGTCTCTTATGGGAGTTCTATGATTATGTGCGTTCAGAGAGAGAGAGAGAGAGAGAGAGAGAGAGAGAGAGAGTGAGAAAGAGAGAGAGAGAGGGGGGGAAGGGAGTAGGGCGGGGAGATAGAGCGTGAGATAGTGGAAAAATAAAGAGTGTGATAAGTAGAAGGAGAAACAATGAGAAGCAGAGATGGAAAGAAGGAGGGAGAAAGAGAGAGAGAGAGAGAGATAGAGCGAGAGAGAGAGGAGAGAGAGAGGGAGAACTGAGCGAGACAACACAAGAAAGGGACACATGAATTAACGACTTAATTAAAAAATAGAATACATCAACTTGTTGTTTTCTGTAGATTTCAAGTAAGATGATAAATATGAGCCAATGCACATCTCATTTCCCACGGAGCACAAAGCAACAGAGCATGCCTGGGATGCTGAATCGTGTTTATTTTTGCCATTCTAAATTGGATGGGATCCATAGATTTATCCCCTGGACCGGAAATGAAATCAATAGCAGTCTTTGAAATCGATTGGGACTTCAAGACATTAAAATCGATGGAAACAATGGCCATTATTATAATGATTATAATTTACACTAAGGGCTGATTTCATGGTGTGCGATGTAAAGCTTTGTCGGATTTAGCTCGATTTTGGCTCGGAAAGAATATTTTGAATATTATTACCGATCAGAACATTCACTGCGAGCCTAATTTGAGCTAAATTTAGAATTTAGACTCGGTCTTGCTACATACTAGTCTGGCATCAGAAAATCGGTTGAAAGAATGGAGGAATATGAAATATCATTACTTTGTGGACACCTGCTCTGGGGCGAATTCTAAAACAACAGAAAAAGACTTAGACAAGCTTAATCTAGTTTGACGGTAATGGATTTTCGAACTGCAAAGGTCTTAATCAGCTTCCATGGCTAACTAACCCTTTCACTGCTGAGGTTGTTTCTCAAACTACCGACAAAACATAAACATTGTCAATATTTGCTTGTTCTTGTACCAGTACCAGAAATCATATTTCAGTGGACTGCCATGATATGCAAATTCAGGCTTTTGGCTCTGCGCTGACGACTTCCAATGTGAAACCCCCTGGTCTGAACACAACCTCTTACACACAAACACACAATGAGTTGAACAAGAATTATACCTAATAGTGATCAAACATTCCATAACGAAGCTCCAGAAAAGAAAAAATGAAAAAGAAAAAAAGCGAAAAAATGAATAAGTGAACACGTTCATGGTTTTACTCATCATGGAAAACATTTATTACACGACTGAAAACATTTAAAATGACAAGATTTTCCCCCTCAAAACCAATAGATTTGATAATGTAATACCCTTTTCTCCTCTATACAGTATTATTATGTTACATACAGTGATGTCATGGTCAAGCAATGTCTCGTTTATTCACAAAGAATCCAGTAAACCCGCTTGACAAGAGATACAAAATAAACAATTCAATTTATTTGGTGGTAAGTATTTTTGAAGCTTTTGAAGTAGCACATTTGGAATATAATGTCATAGTCGAAGGAACATAATATTAATAGTAATAACATAACATCAATATCAGAGCATAACAATAATAATAATAATAATAATAATAATAATAAGACATTGAAGGGATAAAGGAGAGCATAGTATCAGCCATTTATTTCAATAATAATCATAAGAATTCGTACATTGACCCTTTAATAGGAGGGTCTGACTCTTACCAAACTGAGGTATGAAAAATCTTAAAATAGATAAATGTGCATGCTTTTATACAAAATAAACCAGATTTCAGTGAACTGACATAATATATTATGTTAAAACACTGAATTTCAGACTTTTATTATATGTTAATCCACTGAAATCTGATTTATCTGGTATAATACTAAGACTAGGTACACATTAAAGATTTCGATGTATCTAGCTAATAGCCTTAGCATTGAAAAGGTTAGAAAAACCCTTAAACGAAAATGAAGTGTCGCCTATCAACGATCCATTCAATAAAGATAACAATGATAATAATATATTATCAAAATATTACCAGTTTACACATTTGTTGTTTTGAAATACTTGGTATTATAATCATGTTTATTGTTTTTCATATATAAAATCATAATATTATGTACGTTCGTATTGATTTCAAGCATTGTTCGTATGATAATGAAACAATATTCTCATCTTAAGGTGTGTGTCCACTGGTAGGTTTTAGGAATAGAAAAACGGAATGGAAAAGGCTTGGGTGTTTCAATTGGTGCGATATTGGAATCACACCAATTGAAACACCCATGACATTTCCATTCCTTTTTTCTATTCCTAAAACCTATCAGTGGACACACACCTTTAGAGCTTATTTTGCTGATAAATTATGCCATCTCAACCCCACCAATTTGAAATACATAGGTATCCACATAACCATTCCCTTCCACACAACAGCTCAGTATGCATTCATCAACAACAACGGGAGTGATAATAGTAATAATGATATGGAAATATTTTATACAATTGGAAACTCCTCATGAAATTATTACAAAGAAAAATAAAATGAAATGAAATTTAAAAAAATAAAAGTGGACATGAGCAACATTATAAGATATTCATCATCTTAAAGCACCCACTTTAATATTATGGAAAATACTTTAGGTAGACAACTTATTAAGTCATACACAAAACATTCCAAGACAGTTTTCGTTACCATTCATTCATTTGTATATAATTTTATTGTGGTGAAATAGTTTACAGCATTAGGAAAGGGTGCGGGCAAATACATTAAATTGATGTGGGAAAAGAACCATAATGATAATAATGTGACTGTTGAAAATGCTTTCGTGAGAATGGAATTTAAAAAGAAAATAATATAGTCTATGTTAACACAACAAGACAGTCATATTGTTGAAATTATGATAGTAGTAGTGGCAGTGATAGTAATAATAACAATGATAATAATAATAACAGTAAAATAATAAAAGTAATAATAATGATTATGATAATAATAATGATAATAATAATCATAATAGAAATGATAATAATAAGAGGAGAAGAAGGAGAAGAAGATTAAGAAAAATGATGATAACAATGATAATCATAAAAGTAATTGTAATAATAATCATCATAAATGTATCAATTCCCCTGTTTACAGAGGTAAACAGACTAGACTTAGACACTCCTAAGTGAAACACAACAAAATACATTATAGCCTTAGGACATCATAAAGCTACACAGGTTTTGATAATGTGAATCAAATATACCATAATATTTGATGTACTTCAATGAATACGCGCCGTGTATTGACTGGGAGTTTTTAAAAGAAATCAATTAATGCAACAATCCATAATCATGTCTAGACGCAGCATTTATATTGTACTCATAGTTATTACATTGGAATCGAATCAGAGACATAAAATACCAGTCGAATCCGAAGGGTTAATAAGACTAGACCTATTGACATTTTGGTCGAGTAGAAAATGACAATAGTGGAGAAGGGGTCTAGTAAAAGATTATTATTTATGCTCTCCAGGTCGATGAAATGTTTTAACATTCCAACACAGTATTGAAATGATTGAATAGATCCTTATGTCCCTTCATGCTCTGCAAATTAATATTTCGGGGTTTTGTTTTTCAAGTTAAGAATCCAAAATGTAACAAAGGTTCAAGATAGTATTAATAATAATATCATCCCCATAATGTTCACACTAACAAGCTTCAATAATTGTACTTCTCATATCATGATCATTGAAAATTTATACCATGTATCATAATAATTTTAATGGAATTGGGCCTAATTAATGACAACTTCCGCCGCTTTGGGTCAGAGTTCAGACAAGAGCCTTCATTTAGGGAAACAGACAGGCGATTAGATCAGCTTCCAATCAAACTATCTATGTTATCACATCATGATTATATGTAGGTACACTTCCTCCCGCACGTCTTGGTTGTTGTTGTTTCCCGTGAAAATTGTGTATCAAACCCACGACCTTCCGTCATATTTATTTATTCGGTTTTATAGTGTTTTCAATTGCTAAGGTCATATCAGCGCCCAGGATTAAGTAAGCTGATGATAGAGGGTCTAGGGTAGTTAAAATAAAGAACAGTCAGCTTTCTCCCACAGAGAGATTATTAATTTACGATCCCCTGTTCCTTTCAGCTAGTGAAAGAAAGAATGCATTGGTGATGTTGACCTCACAAAAAGACAATCGAAAGCCGGTCCAGTCGGCTACCTGGCTCCTTATAAAAGCTCTTCAGCTCAGATTCATTCACGCATCTTACATAATCACTCATATTCAGACTACACAATGACATAATTTGTCATAGAAGCTGAAGCCGATTTCATGTTGCAAGAGTTGGATTTATTCCGACGCTAAAGTTTAAATTTAGCTCGATTTGGGCTCGGAGTGAATGTTTTTCAATTTCATAAGTGGTCAAAACATTCAATGTGAAAGCCTAAATTAAGCTAAATTTAAAATCTAGACTCGGACTTTATCTCATGTTATGAAAACGTTCAGGTGGGGGAAAAACAGGACGCGATATTATCATAATTTTACACAACCAGAGCAGGCTTGGAGACTCGTAGATTCGACCAAAAACTAAACCCAGAGATTTCTTAGCCTCAACATTCATAAGTAATCGTTTATTCAAAATATCATTTTGAGCCAAAAACATATTTGTTCAATAATTCTTTGCGCGTCATCTTAGCTACGTAACAGGATGAATGTGCGAAATAATGAAAAATAAAGGCTCAGAAGAAAAAGAAGAAGAAGAAGAAGACGAAGAAGAGGACGAGGAGAGGTAGGAGGAGGAAGAATATGAACATCCTTTACAGCAGCCCCCCCCCCTACCCCACCCCACCCCTTCCCCAGCCTCCATGATGAAATCTGAGAAAATCGGAAGCGTTTAGTTCACATCCCAGCTCACCGTCGCCGTCAGTATTCTAGTGCTTCCACTCACATGAACATTACAAAAATAATGACCAATTCTTGTTCATGGCATGGTAGAGTAATAATATCAAAATCCGGTTCTTATAGTCTAGACATCGGAAGCGGCAACGATAGGGTGATACTGAAACTTGACGGGAGAGGGGGAGTTGGGACTGCGTCGTCCGGGGGTGAAGGGATCAAACACCTCACGTCTGTGCAACGGCCGGTCGGTCAAACCAGAATCTGGAAAGAAATTGGCGGGAAAAACATAAACCATCAATTAATGAAACATGAGCGAAGTACTAGATTATAGTTATGAGGTCGGTCAAAATCGTATTGTAGGTTTATCCCCTATGTGTTTGTGTAATTGATGCACAATTTATGTTAACTATATTATCAAAAGCATTGGCAAGTTAACGTGCTGCAACACGGTGATATTTATGCAGGGCTCACTCGCTTATTTCACCCAGTCACATTATACTGACACCGGACTTATCAGTCTTAACATTTTTCTTATGATGCCAAACGCCTGTTGGGACAGCTGCTGAAATTCCCATGTTAACCCTTTCACATCGAGGTCTGATTCTAACCCTACTAAAATATGCAAAATGTATGTGTTGTTACACATTACATATTAATTTTAGACTGTGTGGCATATTATGTCAGTCCACTGAAATCTTATTTTTCTGGTATAACAAGATGTTATTTTTCAAGATTTTGCATGCTCTGTTTGGTTAGAATTGGACCCCGCAATGAAAGGGTTAAAGTGCCTTGTTTTCTCATTGAACTTTAGATGCAGGTTTATGAAACTTAAAGTCAGTTCAAAGATTGAGCAAGCAGCATACCTGTCTTACGCTCTGAGTCCAGTCCTCCAGAGGAATTCAAAGTCTTCTCCGAATCGCTATCAAGTATTCCAGTCTCTACGAAGGGGCAAAGGAAAGAGTAAAAAACTAATTAACAACTATTACATTTGGGAGAGAATGAAAAGAAAAAGGGGGAGGGAGGGAGGGAGGGGGAGAGAGAAGGAGAGGGAGATTTAGTATCATGATGTAGAGATGGAGCGTGTGGTGGAGAAAATTGGGAGAGAGAGAGAGAGAGAGTGTGTGTGTGTGTGTGTGTGTGTGTGTGTGTGTGTGTGTGTGTGTGTGTGTGTAAGAGAGAGAGAGAGAGAGAGAGAGAGACGGGATGGGTGTGAGGCAGTTAAGACAGTTTTATGCAGTTAGATTTTCAGCTCTTTTCAAGCACTAAACTAACTGCTTACCTTGAGTATTTCGGACCACGGGCTCCGGGCTGGACTCTGAGAGGGAGCGTTCCGCCTTGGGCGCCTGGTTGGCCAATTCTTGCGCCTCTTCCGGTAGCATCTTCAGGGCGTTCTTCAGTCTTCGAACACGGCGTTGGAAAAACTCTGAAATCAAATTAATGCAGATAGATTCAGTTAAAATGTCATTTATTTTTAAAAAGCTACAACGATTTTGAAGAGTGAAAAAGATGCCTTTTAATTTAAAAAACAAAATGTTAATTATTTTCACGTAGTGTAAGAACACAATAACATGTTCCTGTGACCTTCTATTATAAAAAATCTCAACGCGTGTGCGGATATGCGTGTTTGTACATCATGTGTTTATCGTGGTGTGACAGCAAGAGAGAGAGAGAGAGAGAGAGAGAGAGAGAGAGAGAGAGAGAGAGAGAGAAATATATATAGTTGATGCTATTACCGGATATGGAAAGGGCTTCAATGTAGAAAGATATCAGGGCGTGAGAGACCAAAGCACGGTTTTTTTTATCAGTAAAAAAAAATATGACATTGTACCTAATTGCTCCTTTCATCCATATTATGTTATGGCAAAGTCTACAAGAAAATGGGATTTCAATAAATATTTATACTTTTATTCTTCACGACAAGTTTAATGTTCTATTCTATCTCACGTGCACTTTCTGGGATAGGAAAAACGTGAACCCCAAAACAAAGATGGGTTAAAACGGAAATGGTATGAAAACAAACTCTTTGTCGGGACGGGTCATTGGGGTACAAATGTTGAAATAATCGTATTTAATATCGTTTTGTTTCTACTTTGAGTGTCAACAATAAAGAGTGTGCCAAATGAACTACGACGTGAAAGACAATCTTCAATAATAATATTTTTGTCGACTCAAATTAAAACGAAGAGGCAAAGAACTTAACATCCGGTGAATTCATAAACTCTGCTAGGAAAGAATCAGAAAAAATAAAACATTATCGTCACCTTTTAAATATAATATCTTTAAAAAACGTTTTTATATGTACATTTATTTAATATTATTATTATTATTATTATTATTTTTATTGTTATGTACCATAAGATACAATAAGAATCAATGATAATTTTATCATTAGGATTATGAATATTGTTCCGGGTACGTACAATTAATATTACTGATGATAATAATAAGGTATGATGCAGGTACTGTGAAAATGACGGTGAGATTTAAGTAAGTCCTTTAGAGCCTAATGGCCCGACATGGAGCCCGAGCTTATCCCGGTTCCTGTAGTGTGAAGCGGACAATAAATGACAATGGTCGCTGGTATATCGCAGATTACTTTCCCCAACCCAAATTGTGAACTGGTACCCATTTTACACTTGGGTGGGTAGAGGTAACTGGAGTAAATATATCCTTGCCCAAGGAAAAACCGAAGTGCCACGGTAGGGCAGGAATCGCCTCGGTGACAGTGTCGCTACAAGTTCGGCCACCGCGCCTCCGCGGCGAAATTGTAAGCGAACACTAAAGCGGTTTTATTATTAAACTCCTTTAGAAACGCACAGCTTTGTAATAAATGGAAGCAAGCGTATTAGTCGGACCAGCCAGGCCGGGTGCCGGGTGCCGGGTGCTGGAGGTGGGGGAGTAAGAGTAGGAGATTGGTGGTGTTGTTGATAAACACGGGAGCAAGGGCTGGACTTTGTCAGGCTACAGCTGGAATCAGACGCTTGTTTTGGTTTGCATGCTGGTGACGGAAGGCCCAGGATCTGGGGAGATGGGATGCGATGTGTGTGTGTGTGGGGTGGGGGGATGGGTGTATATGTAGGAGGGATTGTTTTCGGGGTTTTTAGGTGTATTTTAGAGAATATTGTATCGTTATACATTTTAGATACAACCGCTCATACTATACTCCATGATAATATCGCATTGTTCGGGTTATCATTTTTTTTGTTTCTTTGCCGTTAGTTTCCCTTTTTGTACTTCTCGGTGTTAAGTTAAGTCGTTAATGTCTGCCACTGATCTCTGTCTATGGTCATTTGTCTGGTTGACATAACTTAATTGTATTGACGGACCAATAGGAGTTTCTTTTGAGTCACCATCTCAGACGGAGGTTTGGCTGGGTTTACATATTGACGTTACATTTCAGTAATGCAGTTTTGTGTGTTTGGGAACTCATGTCGAAAAGGCAACTAATTTGGGTAAATTATTCTACATAGTTTGCAACAACAACAATTTTTTTTAAAATTAAAAAAAACAACAGATGTTTTATCTCTACTGGTTGTTGAACCATTTCAAGATTTTAGCGACAAGACGAAAAAAAGAAGAAAGAAAACTCCCACCCTATCCTGTTTTACTCCAGTTTATACCATGCAGATACATGGAGCTGCCAAAGATTCTCCACACGTCTTGAATTCATATTTTACTTTACAACATCACTAC
>JAUEKZ010063299.1:4218-16940 GCA_031471865.1 Melibe leonina | reverse complement strand
AAAGGTATGAAACAAATGAATGCTCTCACTTTTAACAATAAAGGGATTCTTCTTTAATGTTCTTTAAAAAACATTTTTGATTTTTTACACAATGCAACCATATGAAAAGATTTTACAGCCAAGGATTCATGATTCCTGTTTATGTATGTATGCACCAATGTGGTAACAACATGGATCAATGTCAATGTGTTGTGATGTATCCTACATAACATAATATGTTTTATACTGAAATTAAAAGTACTCATGAACACTAACTGAAACTGGTATTAGGTGTAAATTGATATAAAAGTACAGTTTTTCAATTGCTTAATATTAATATATCATCTGGGGCACAATTAAAGGGTTCTTATCAGGGCCAATCTCATGGAGATGTATTCTGTGACCAGGATCTTCTTCAAACTTCCAACTGAGTGGTATGAATCCTAGAGCTCTGACCTTTAGGCTGGCAATTTGTCAGACATGTACATAGTAGTATATCCACATGCTCTTTTTTTCTAGTTTAGACTGGTCATTATATTAACGCATACCTCATTGCTCTATGATGATTTAATATTTAGGCTTGTGGTATTGGCATTCACAGCACTTTTTTAATTTCTATATTATAATTAGACCATCAGAGAAAAATAAAAGTAAAAGTTTTGAATTTAAATGTGAACTACAGGAAGATTGCCAGAGACTCACTCAGACTTACGCGCACACTCATATACTTATACTGACTCTCACCCCCGTGTGTGGATTTCCCTAATGACACTGACAGTAATCATGGAAATATCTCCTAAAGCCTTCATTCTCCCTACTTAGTGGATAGGTGACCCTAGGATGCACCCAGCCAGAAAGATTATTTTTAGATAGGTAGACCCGGGACCAATGAAATGAAAGCTGTTCTCTACTCCATAAATATTCATAAATATGATAAACCACTAAACTGTTTTTTTTTCTTCATTGTGGTTTTGGTGGATTAACTCATTGCAGTCGCGTCTGACGTATTTGTCAGACAGGCAAATTACCACTGTGACGCGTCGGTCGTATTTGTCTGACACTGTTTTAAGGGCTTTTTAAGTCAATTGCGTGCTTATCAAGGGAAAATGATGCTAAATATTGAAAATGTAATTAATTTTTATTAATTTTCATCCGATCACACTTAGATTTGATATTTTCAGGTATTTCCATTATTTTTATTGTGCAAAATTTTAATGGCTAAAACTGGCTTCTTCTGCTTTCTGTTTGCCAAAAAAAAAAACCCACCCAAAAGTTGCATTTTATTACATCATATTTTTAAAAAAGTAAATGAAGCACCATACAAAGTCTATATACCATTGTAAAGCTCAAAGTCTCTTCTTTTAGGAACAAAAAACTGTAGGGTTTTAGGTAAAAAGGTTATGCCCAAACAAAAATGAATCAAAATCATGCGGCACGTGGGTATTTCTTGGCTCAAGGGGCGTGACTGCAAAGAGTTAAGGCAGAAAGTACCCTGCAGTCTGCACAAGTTTTTAAACCAAATTTTAAAAAGTTGGAAGTGATTGTTGTTAGTCCCTTCGTTGTCTTAGCACTGTTGAAATTGAAAGGCAGGGCAGGGCTGGGCTCTACTTCTGTTTCTTCTCTTTTGACTTTACCTATCATCTTATCTTTTACAGCACTCTTTCTAACACTCTCTTAAACAACCGTGTCTTATTCCTGCCTGTTTTGATAACAGATTGTTATCATCCCCTACATTTCATAGTGGTACCTTACTTACTACTAGTCTTCTGGGTTACTTGCTATCTTGGAAGGACCGAGTACTACTATTGTACACAAAGAGTGGTCAAATATCCTGGTTCTCCCTGGACCATAAAGTTAAGCATGATGTTGGTGATCTGTTTGTCCTCTACTCTGTGACTGTGAGAGACGATATTTTTTCATCATATTAGTTAGTCCTTGGGAGCTGATATTACCTTAGCAGTTAAAAGAGCTCTAAGACTCACAAACTTACGAATAAAAGAACAAAAACGGAAAGCTCATAGCAGTTACATTAATATTTTTTTCAAGATTTCATGCACTTACAATGTTTCCTATATGAATAATTTCTCTGGTAGTGGTAGGTCTACATTATTTTTTCACAACATCATTCTTATTGTTTTGCCCTTCCCCTTGGACCCTGAAATGATAGTCTAGTCGACTTTGCCCTAGAACTTTCTATTACTAGGTGGATCTGGAATATACATGTGTAACTCCTTTTTGTGTTTATCTTTTTGCTCCTCTCAGTAATGGCCGCATAGAAGAGGGATTTCCCACAGGCAGCAGGAACCAGCCAGGGGCGTACCATAAAGTATATATGTGTACACAATGTATGAGTATGTGGTCATCATACATTTGCCTCCTTCAAGGTCACCCTTGATTGTGAAAAGATTCAAATAAAGGAAAAAAATGAGAACAACAATGAATAAATAAACTATCCATGCCAACAGCAAACTTGGAAGTTCAGACATTTTTTTTTTTACTATGTACATGTTTTTATCCTAATTATTACATGTCGTGTTTGTTTTAAATGCACATTTTAAAGGCGCTTTTACTTTTATGAGCTTGGGTCTTATCGATGCATAAAAGGCAATGTAGATTTGAAATGAAAGGAGGAAACTTCAATTAAATCAAATCGAGTTGAAAAAAAGATCAGAGTAGATTTGAGAACACCCACAACTATCACAACTCCCATTGCCAGGCCAAAAGCACAAAGACAATTTTACCTTTTTCACTAGACTATGCTTTGGTGCTGAGCTAGTTAACAAAGTAAGGTCTACAATATGTCTTTTGTTTTCGTCTATTTTTATCATCTTGCTCTTCCCCTTGGACATTATGACCAAAGCTGAAATCAGTGCCTTAAATCTTCATTGTGGGTTGTTGTTGGGTCTCTTTGGTGTGTGCTTTTTTTTTTTGGGGGGGGGGGGGAGCTTCCAACTTTTCCAGCATTCTCTCTGGTGCTTTCATTAGTTAAACAAGGACACCCAATGCTCTTTGGTATTCTGTTAGCTCAGTCTTGTTTCGGCCGGTTGAGGCATGTGGTGTTTTGTTTGTTTATTGAGCGTTTTAGGGCACTTGTAACTGCTATGGTCATATAAGCGCCCAGAAGTAAGTAAGATGATAGGAAGAATAGCCAGATTCAGACCCTGCTAGGGAAGTTTCACAGAGATGATTTACAATGGAAAAAATATCATCTCTCAAAAAAGATGACAAAGAGGTAATTGACAGCAACAAAAATAATAATCTCTGACAATCACAAAGCAGGACACACAAACAGATGATGGCTACCACCCACACCATGCACTATTTTGGTCCAGGGAGACCCAGGATATTCTACCACCCTTTGTGTACAAAAGTACTCATTCCTTCTAGATAGCAAGTGACCCTGTAGTTAGGTACCACAGTGAAAAACATGCGGGATGTGTTAGGATGACAGGCAGGACCAAGACTGAGCTAACAGTAACAGATACAAAACAGCTGTAAGTAAGCTTGCTAGGGAATGCTGGAAAAAGTACAGGATGACAGGTAAAGCCAAAATAAAAAATACAAAAGAAGCGACCACCATAGGTGCCCGCAAACCCAAAGTTTCATATTCTTATTATACTGAACTACAGGGTCACTTGCTATCAAGAAGGAATGAGCAACTTTGTACACAAAAACAAAGGAAAATCCTGGGTCTTCCTGGACAAACATGCTTGGAGTGGGGAGTGGCCGTCATCTGCGTTTGTCATTTTCTCCTTTTTGATTGTGAGAGCTGATTTTTTCTTTTGATGTAAACTTAGGAGGGATAAAGTCTGGCTGTTCTTTTCATAAACCTTTTATCTTACTTACCCCTGGGCACTGATATGACACCAATCAAACACACAACACCAATAATAACACAGCGGACATAAACTTAATAACAAATCTGTATGAAAGAATACTACTGATTTTTATTCATATAATTTTTCTCTTGCAAAAACGCTATAATAATAATTATGTACCTAATTATGACATTGACATGACGATGTGATAAAAACTGAAGTGAGGTGGTGATCAATTATCTATACTTGACAATGTGGTGAGAAAACACAGTATCAAAATATTCCCTTGGTCTACAACACATCCAACCACCATAGAATAAAAAACAGGAGTAAAATAGTGAGAGGCCACCTGCATTATGATTTTCATCTCCCTGGCCAGTGAGTCTATGCATGGAAACGTTCCATATAAATATAAAGGAGCAATGAGAGATCAAATTAATCATGACAATGTCTGGGGTAAAATTAAAATACACAATGCCATAATATAATTTGTTGTCTCTAGAGGTACACTATTCTCAGTGACACTTCCCCGTCATTTAAAACAACTTTCCCCTATAGGTATACAGTGCAGTCCATTTATAGCATACAGCCTCTATTAATATTAAAACAGGAACTTTGATATCACAGTACAGTGATAAATGAAAATCCCTGTTTTCTCTCTCTCTATAACTATAAAGGTAAGAAAATAAGAGTTCAATTTGCGCAGACTCTGTTACAAAAGTGATCTTACAGAACATGGACTCGCTTTGGATTAATAAAATTACTCAAATTTGTCTCTACCAAGACACCTCGACTGTTTGTAATATTTGTATGATTGTTAAATGCAGTGACTAATTACCCTCAGTACTGCACAGAGCCAAGAGTGAGAGGCAGGTTTCCACAGACATTGACCAATCACAACACATAAATACAATACTGTGATTGGTGTGTGGACTTCACTCGTTCTACAGTACTCCATTCTATTGGCATTATAACAGGATTGGCTTATAATAAGAGGGAAAATTGCGGGTGCTGTCTGTCTGTCCGGTTAATACTGTTATATCACAGTTTGACTCACTGTGTATTAATGTTGGGATTTTATCTTGTCATAAACAACTTACACAACACATAACTATCTAATATAATCTTATTATTTATGAAATTTTTAGTGAAGAGGAGTTTGGGGTTAATTTTAATACCAAACCCAGGGATGAAAGATCACACACTCACATCACATATACAACAAACCTACATTCACTGAAGTGCTCCTTGGCTATGTGATATGGTAAACACTATAACACCATATAATCAAGATTAATTTTTCTTTCAATAGAGCCGGTAGAGTAAAATATACGCCAAATGAAATGAAAGGGAAAAAACCCCCCCCTTAAATAAAGAATGACTGGAGACTACATGAATGTAGGGTATGCAGTATTTTATTGAATGAAGATTTGTGTCCTTATCTCAAACAAGAGAGAGAAACGAGATCTTAATAAATCAAATTGTCTAAAGCATTCAATTTCCTTGAGTGTAAATCTGCAACTACTACAACTACAACTACTGCTTCACACATATTAAGCAAGAGACTGGACACACCCCTACCAGCTTTTGCAGCCAGTCACCACATCTGGCAATCCCACCCAATCAATCTCCATGCTGGTCTCTTTAGCAAAGCTTGGCTTCACCACGCCTGCCTTATATTCATGTTCATAACTTATTGCAATTGAATATTATTCTCCGATATTTGACTTGTCGGCAAGTAACCATTACTATAATAATGTATATATTGTGCAGTTGTTCCTTTGATGTAAACACCATTTTTTGGCTTCATTTCTTATTACTATTAAAGAATCAAACTCAAACTCAAAACTCGATCCCACCCAATCAATCTCCACACTCGTCTCTTTAGCAAAGCTTGGCTTCAATTTCACAATAAGCAAACAAAATATGAATGAAGTGCTTCAGTATGTCATGATGCATAAGTCAAAACTGACAATGTTATGTTCGATAACTAATGTCTGATTTGATGATATGAGAAATATCATCAGTACATTTCACAACCATAAACTCTTATGTGGATTATATCTGGTTTTGAGGAATGAGACACTGGAATCTAATAAAATTTTCAGAGAGAATGACATTATTGGTCTAATAACATGTTGATGGTTAAATTTTAAAAAGAGTCTACATTGACGATGGCACTTAACACATAGAGATGCTATGGTGGGTTTGAGTAGTAATATTTGAAAATCCAATGGATGGCACAAAAAGCTGTGAATAAATCTGAGTAGACCTTGCATTGGTTGGTGTGTTGGTACTACCAGGTGTTCACTAGACTGGCAATGGGAAGGTCAAACACAAACATTCAACATTATTTGTTAACAAAATGCTAACTAATGTCATCTTAGAGGGCTTATATAAAAGTGGGTTTTTGTGCTTTTTTAAATCAATCTATTTGCTTTTATTTGTAGCTCTACTTGCTCTACAAAAGGACAACAACAGAAAAATAAACCCTTGAAAATATACCCAGCAAAGCCAAAGCCTTGTGAAGGAGAGACCAGTAGATTAAATCAAGATACACAGTCAACTGGAAGATCAGGGGTCATATTCAGTATAAATAGGTGATTTATTGAACATCTCTTGATGATATGTAAAAACATGGCATTTTATTCTACTGGATAGGCATAAACAACAAGATCGGACTGGCAATGCAACGGGGTGTAATATAAAATCTGATTGACAGAAAGACACACCACCAACTATTATGTGTTATAGAAGTGTGATTCATATAAATATCTTTTCAATTGTGTCAGACTAACACAAACAATAACTCAAACAGGTAAAGTTCTGATGTTGGGTGACTACCAGTGCAAACAAACTTTCCATATGGTAGCGTTTTAATAGTCAATAGACATTCCCTCCAAAGTGGTTGGGTTTTAGTATGAATATTAATACATTCTTTCACAGCAGTTTTAGATGTGGCCAATATACTTCAAGAAAGTAGTTAATATTGGACCGGAAAGATCTATACAATATATATATTGATACATATTCATGAAGCCAAAACTAGAATGGTTCTTCTATAAAAAATAAATGAAATAGAAACACAAAAACTTAGAACAGCTTCAAAATCAGGTTAAAAGGGGGAACCCCCTTCGAAATGTGTAAAATGTATAAATTATTGCAAGAATCAAAGCTAGAAATATGGTTTTATTGTAAATAAAAATCATGACAAAAACACTCAGGAAAAAACTCTTATGGGGATGAGATTTCTTGATGAAGGAAGGCTTGTATTTGTATGGTCAAGTAGACAGACAAAATCAAATGGAGAAACAAGATTTTGTTCACGTTGATAATGAAATCGTTTTGTTAAAAAAAGTTCTGGTCATTACACTTTTGGTCTTTTAAGAGATATAAAACTAGTGTTTTAGTTTTGACTCTTCTGTGTTTTTAATTTTTAGAATTTTTTAGTGCTGGGAAAAAACTTGTAAAAAAAATATCGAATCTCTTTTACTAATATTTGAAAGAAAAAAAAGAATTATATAAAGTATAATAAAGTGATTTCTGTTTACAATCTATATAAATCTAAGAACCAACTGTGACTGCTGAGCATATCACCAGAAAGGGAAAAGGCTGAGAAAAATATTCTTATATGGTGTAGAATACTGGCCATATCATCTTTGATACCAGAGAAGAATATAAGACCTGCAATAATCTCAAGGGGTGTATATGTAGAAAAAAAGTAAAGAAATAATCAGTCAAATAAAACAATGAGAAGAAAAAAAATTGTGATAAGAAGCATATACAATCTGGAGTTTGAGATAGTAAAGCTTTATCAGATATGATTGCTTTTAAATACAATGCAATTCTTAAAGACCTGCAAAATCATCACTAATACATTTGGATCAACAGTTCAATCATCTTACCAAGCAACTATTTCAACAACACGAGAATGCAGTGTGGACATACAAAATAACAAGTTATCATTTTTCTTTCTCATTTGTGCATCTAGTAACCACAAAATAAAACAAGAATGAAACAGCTCACACAGTTTCCACAATCAATAAATAAAGAATAACACATACACGAAAATTTTTTTTTACATCTTGTGAGATAAAATCAGACTTTTCTATTTCTACTTGTTGATAATAAAAAAAGCTCTGCATCACCAAGTCATGCATGCATGAATTTAACTGCAATACTACTGGCAATAGGACAACAGGCAGGAGGTGATTAATTGGTAAGGCAATCCCTACACTAACAGCACATAGAAACTACAGCTACAACCTCCAGTAAATGGTAGCTACAACTCCTCCCACATACAATATATTTATTTGCCGCATCATGACAACAAAATGATGAAAGCCTCCCACATGAGACTAACCCCGTTGATTTCTCCACTCTCTTTTTACCTAGTAATTATCATTCATAGATCATACTTTTATTACATCTGTCTGTCTGTCCGTCTCATGGCAACATTTAGATTAGTCCTCTATTATCCTTCACACTCCGGTGACAAATCCTATCCCATAACCATGGAGTTTTAAAATAAAATAATTGTTGTATGATCAGTTTGCGTGTCCATCCATCTGTCTTTTCATCAATCCATTCATTTGTCGTCAGTCAATCTTCCTATTGATCTCTACCAACACCAACAGGTTGCCCTGCCATACAGATTCACTATGGTTTAAAAAAAAATGATAGTATAGTCAGTTTGTGTGTTTTTTCTCCAGACCAAGCATACATTAGTCTGTCCATCCATTCATCCATTTATTCATCAATTCGTCTGCAAATCTGTCTGTCAGACTGTCACAAACAAAACTAATCCCTCTACTCAATCTCCACCAGCAAATCCTCTCCCTCCAGCTTCATGTCCTTGTTGACCGCAATCAGTTTGACCGTTCCGGACACAGGAGCGCTGACCACCATCTCCATCTTCATTGCGCTGAGAACCATGAGGGGGTCTCCCTTCTCCACCACATCCCCTTCCTTCACTTTGATGTCCACTACGGTGCCAGGCATGGGGGCACCCACCGAACCCATCACACTGGACACGGCCTTGGGGTGGATGTGCAGCTCCTGTGCAGGTGGAAGGGTGGGGTGGTGTGGGAGATGATTTATTTGATTAGTTTTGTTAGTGGAGGAATGTAGGGAGGTAGGGGTAAAGAGAGAGAGAGAAAGATAGAGATAGAGAGAGAAAGAGAGAGAGAGAGAGAGAGAGAGAGAAAGGAGAACAAGAGAGAACAAAAGAGAGGAGAAAGAGAGGGAATTGGGAAGGAGGGAGTAAGAGAGAGGGAGATTGGGAGGATTAAGAGACAGAGAGAGGGAAGTGAAAGGAGGGATAAAGAAGTCAGGGAGATAAAGGGAGGGGTGAAGGTTTATGCAAATTTTAACAGCCACTCCAAACGTATGGATGCATGATAACCAATGTTTGTCATCTAAAGCTGGCCGATGGTTGGCAGGGGTCTCTGAGGGCCATTACTTCTTACATCTCTTATTTTATCCAGCACTCTCTCCAGTGCTCCCTTAACAAGCATACACACACAGTCAGAGCTGTTTTGCCTCTGTTAGCTCAGTCTTGATCCTGCCTGTTGTCCTTCCCTCATGGTATCTAACTTCAGGGTCACTTCCTATCTAGAAGGACTGAATCATTTTGTACTCAAAGGGTGGTAGAATATAATGTTTGTCCCTGACAACCAATCGCCACTTACCTTCTGTGCTTCAGTGTCCTTGATCTTCACAGAGCGCAGCTGTCCATTGAGTTCGAAGAAGACCTCCCGCTCTCCCATGCTGTCCAGTCCCCCAATAGTCAGGGTCTTAATGTTCAGATGTTTCCCTCGCTCCAGGTTCACCTGCCATAGTGGTGGGGAAAAAGAATAAAGTTTTGTATAGTGTTAGTACTTGATATCTAGGATAATATCATGGAACAAAAGGTGCTTATACTTGCAATAAAAAAAAGAGACCCATTTTGTGTGTTTGAATAACAAGTTCAAGTTTCCTCATCCACTCTTGAGTTAGCTGTTGATTTGAGGGGAGCACTTGAATACCTACATCAGTGGCATTAGCATGTTTTTGTAATGTGATTGTACTGCATATGAACATATAACACATGTATTCATATTGTTTTTGCCATTTCACAAAAACTAATGGTTTTTAATATCTTATTTATTTAGTAAAAGAATGTGATCTCCGCAACAATTTGTGTTGATCAATAAGAAAATTATGTTCTTATGTCACTTAATGAAGGGTATAACCATTTTGTCCCTGTTAAGAATAACATCATTATTATTTCCATCAAACATCCAATACAACTGTTCAACACATTACAGCCCACGCCCACACCAAACACCATAAAACACCTACCTCTGTCTCAGAAGCAAGTTTTGGTCCCACCAGAAATGTACTGGTGTCCAATTTGTCGACGGGACCAAATTTGTTTCTGAAGTCCAGGTAGTCGTCAGTCACCTGTACTCACACACACATACACCACCACACACAAACACACAGGGTTGAATCAACACACAGGTAATCATAATATACATTCTTACTTATGTATCCAAAGACAGGAGCCATTTTAATCACACCTCAGCATGCACAAAGACTGCAAGTCTTTAATAGCAAATACAAGGAAAATTAGAGAAATCATTAAGATGAACAAATTATGAATGGCAAAAAGTACAGCTTATCCAAGTTTCTATAGTGGAAAGAGGACAAGTGACGATGGTTGCCACCCTCTGAATAGACATTTGTCTAACACAGAATACATTCCCCCACCCCAAATTGTGGGGTTTTACTAATTCTACACCTGGGTGGAGTGAGGCAATTGGAGTGAATTTCCGAGCCCAAGGAAAAACCATAAGTGCTGCTAGTAGGAATCAAACCAGATTCTTTCCAGGCTCTGTGATGGGTCACTACCAGTTTGGCTACTGTGTTTCCATGTATAGGTGTGTGTCCACTGGTAGGTTTTAGGAATAGAAAAACGGAATGGAAAAGTCTTGGGTGTTTCAATTGGTGCGATTCCAAAATCCTAAAACCTACCAGTGGACACACACCTTATGGCAAACATCCACTCCATCATAATCCAGCTTTAGAAATGATAAAGAGAGTTCATGATGTAGCTCTCAGAAGGTGGAGGAATAAAACAGATGCAAGACAAACAGGAAGTTTAAGTACTCTGGGTGGTTATGTGGTCATATCATACTGACAAAAACCAACCACTCAGAAAGCTTGTTTTAGAGGTCATACTATATTATACAGAAAAAAAACCTCAACACCACATCAGAAGACTTATTTCCGGGGGTCATGTGATGTTACACAGATACAAACCAACCAATCAGGAAGCTTACCGTAGGGTAAAGGGCGCCACTCATCACATCCTCTTCACGAATGGAGGTGCCGAAACGCTCTACCAACTCGTCTTTCTTCCTGGCAAAGTTGAATGGTTCCATAGTGGCACCGGGTCGACCGTCCCACTTCTTGGCTCCTTTCAGGATCTGTCCACGTGCACACACACACACATCACATGCACAAGGAAACAACAGTGTTCAATGAAATGAGCGATAGAATTTTAAAGATATTGATCAAGATACTACTAATAATGACAGTAACAGTATTCCTAAACCTTTCAAGATCCATCCAAATACACACATCACATAGAAATGATGAATAAAATAATGGAAACACAATGACAAATTAACAATAGCTATTTAGCTTAGACAAACTTTTTTGCTTTAACTTCAGTGATTAGTTCCATATCTTGGCTTCCAGCCTATAATGCTCTGTAAATATGATATGATATGATATCATCAGCATTTGATCATTACTTGGTCACCATGTTTCCCTGCCCAAACTCACATGGGTCCTGAGTGGCTCTGGGTAGCCGCCTGGCGGTTCTCCCAACAGTCCCTGGAAGTACTCCACTACGGAGGAAGGGAAGGACAGCTCGGAGGCCTTCTCCCGCACAATGTCCCCTGTCAGCTTGTTCTGTACCATGAACTGGGCCATGTCTCCCACAACCTTGGAGGATGGGGTCACCTGTACACACACACACACACACACACATACATGTAGAGAATGTGAGATACAACAGGCAGAAAGACAGAAAGACATATAGACACAGAGAGAGAGAGACAGAGAGAGACAGACAGAGAGACAGACAGAGAGACAGACAGCAAAATGTATGTGTTCTTATACCAGATGAATCAGATTTCAGTGAACTTACACATATGCCATGAATTTCAGGCTTTTGGCACATGTCAGTCCACTGAAATATGATTAACCTGGTATAAGAACAGACAAGTCTTGAAGAATTTTGAGTCTTTAGCATAATTCAGTCTTAAGAAGTTCAATAGAGCAAATCAAGCAGTAGGCAGTGCTAGTCCTTACCTTGGGCAGATCTCCTAGCAGCTCGTTGGCCACTGAGTACATCTTTTTGATCTCCTCAAACTGGTCAGCCAGGCCCAGACTGAACGCCTGGAACTGAAGGTTGGTATACTGACCTCCTGTGTAGCCACAATGACACACACACACACACACACACACACGCAGTCACACACACAACGGGGAAGGGAATGTGAGATTAAATAGTTTATATGAACATGTGTTGAATATTACATAAATAACTTGTATCTTTGTTTCACAGGTTGAAAGTGATTATCATTTATCAATTGGATGAAGAGAAGAAGAAGATGAAGAAGATGAAAAAGAAGAAGAAGAAGAAGAAAAAGAAGAAGACCATGAAGAAGAGAAAGGATAGAAGAACAAGTAGAAGAAGAAAAAAAAAAAGAAAAACGAAGAAGAAAGAAAAAAGAGGAAGAAGAAGAAATAGAAGAAGAAAAAGGCAAACAAAATACCAACAACAACAACAAAATCAAACAAGATGGAAGACTAACCAGGGATTTCGTTCTTGTAGATGTCGGCATTGCCACTCTTCATGGTGACGGTGCA
>JAUEKZ010063188.1:0-15000 GCA_031471865.1 Melibe leonina | reverse complement strand
TGAAATAACTGTGAAGGCAGAAAGATGGGAGGGATGGAGGGACGATGTGATGTGCCCCAAGACATGAATAAAAATTGTAGCGAAAAGGGTGAGACGTGTGAAGAAAGAAAGAAAGAAAGAAAGAAAAGAGATAACGAGAAGAAAAGAGGGTGATTGTTTGTGTGTGTGTGTTGGGTGGGGGGTGAGAGGGGGGTAGGGGGAACCTAAAGAAATAAAAGCGTATTAAGCTATACAACGTATAGAGCAAAGATAGCAAGAAAAATGGATGGAATACCTAGCATGATATTTTTTTAAAACGATATTTATATTATAGCATACAATCAATAATAATAATAATATCAATATTGACTTGGGAAACTTTATGAGCTGTTAAAAAGTTTAAAGAAAGAAAGACGATGCTGTTATTCATAAACACACGATGTATTATGTCGGGGTTTGAGGAAGATTGCAGGGTCAAGATAGTGTAGAAACTTGAAGAAGTGAAAACAAATATAAAGGGATTGAGAACAAAGTGAGCGAAAGAAGTGTGAAATGAACGGTAAAGTAAATAGGATAGAGAGAGAAAGAGACAGATAGATAGCTTGGATACGATTGAAGAAGGCAATCAGTACAGCGAGAATGAAAATGGCGACAGATTTTGCAAGATGAGAAGAAGAAGAAGAAAGGAGAGAAAAGCGCCAAAAGTTAACGAGTCAGTAACGAGGATGTCCTCAGACTTGCATCTGGAGAGGATTTTCTCAAGGGTGAGAGAAAATTATTCGCTCTTTTTGTTCTGTCGGCCATTGTCTTCCTCCTGGTTTCTTGTTACCGAGTGGGGCTTGGGCCTCTTCAACCCCGACCGGCCGTCCTCGAGTGGTGTTCGGATCCCGTCGGACTTACACGCAACTGTACGGCCCACAATGGACCGGCATTTAACGTTGCGGCTTTGACAAGCACCTCTTGACAAGAAACGTCACCCAGGTGCCGATTTGAAGAAAGGGTTAAAAACGAGCAAAAAGAGTTAAAGAGGGTTAAACTGAGCCCGGGTAACTGCCCAGTCGTTAAGGGGAGTCAACTGCTGTGTTGTTGGGAGAGAAACGGGTTTGATGGACGCTGTGGTGATTATTCTTCCTCGTTTCAGTGTT
This sequence comes from Melibe leonina, assembly GCA_031471865.1. Classification (NCBI taxonomy): domain Eukaryota; kingdom Metazoa; phylum Mollusca; class Gastropoda; order Nudibranchia; family Dendronotidae; genus Melibe; species Melibe leonina. Next base: position 13,876 of record JAUEKZ010063188.1, on the reverse strand, counting down.
CAAAATTATGAATCTCAAGATGGATAGAACAGCAGGGATTCCCTACTAGGCTATGCTGTTTGGATGGGTTATTGTTTCCAACATGGAGGATTTACGTCAAAGTCAAGGACGTTTTGTACGCGTCTGATTGGATGATTGAGGTGGGAGGAATGGGGCGCTGATTGGCTACTTGAACATGGACCGAGTGACGTAATTATGATACAGGAAGTTCTTCTTTATTAAAGGAATTAAATTACTGACTCGAATTAGATAAATCACATTAAGGCACATAATACAATATGAATGGATATTTCGTACGATTTTCTTTTTCATAATTCGATGATGATTTTTTAAAAAAATCGTTTTCCTAAAATAGTCGTCAATAAAATATAATGAGCTGCTTAATCAAATACGGTGGAATGGCTATCCGTCCGACTGCCTGATCGGGAATTCTTCATATTGAGGCTAAGCTACCGTGTGGGGCAAACTTGAACATGGCTATTAATTTGGTGAGCATCAAGGCTGGATCTATCAGGTTTGATTTTTATAGTTTAGTTTTATTTACCGACGAGGCTTACACTACTGTGACAAAACTGATACAGGATTTTTTTGGCTACCCATTAACTTAACCCTTTCACTGCTAAGGCCACCAAATTCCTCAATACTTGTCTGTTCTTATACCAGATCAATCAGATTTCAGTGAACGGACATATTATGCCAGTCAACTGGAATCTGATTTATCTGGTATACGAACACTACATTTTAAAAGATTTTGCATATAATTCAGTTGGGCTTGAATCAGACCTCACAGTGAGAGGGTTAAGTAGGTTTTTGGCTATTTGTACGACAGATGACGAATAGCCACTGCCATCAATGAAGGCACTTTTTGACATCACTGGCATTGAATACACCGTCACAAACGATACTGTAATACAAAAACAGTACGATGTCATCTTAATCTTAATCTTGAAGCAAAGTTATTCGAGCCATTTTTACTCCTAAAAGGATTGCAGGAGCTGAATGTCATATCAAACGCATTCAGTGTATGGTAGACAAAATGTCATTCACTAGTTTTTGCTGTTGTTATTGTTATTGTTTTCTTTTTGGTTATTTTCGTTGGTTTTTTTGTTTTGTTTGTTTCTTTCGTGGGTTGTGTATATTTTTACTTCTGCTTCACCTTTCACTTTTAGAGGTTACGATATAATCCACCGCACCTCTATCTCTCTCTCCCTCTCTCTCTCTCTCTCTCTCTCTCTCTCTCTCTCTCTCTCTCTCCCCCCCCCCCCCACACACACACACATACACTCTATCTATCTATCTAATCTATCTATCTTTCTATCTATCTATCTATCTATCTATCTACCTATCTAGCTTTCCATCTATCAATCTATCTATCTATCTCTATCTCTCTCTCCCGCTCCTATTAAATTCTACAAGACAGTCATTCATCCTCTAAACCGGCCTGTGTGAGGTATAATTAATGAAAAAATAATTTCACAAACAATTTCAAAAGGCTACACCAATAATTAAAACTAATACCAAAGTTCGTCAATTCACGAGTCATATGATAACACTAACCCTTTCAATGCTAAGGTTATTTCTCAAACTTCTAGACTAACTAGCGATATCAAAATCTTAAATGTTTATCTATTCTTAGATCAGATGAATTAGATTTCCGTGGACTGGCATAAGCCAAATGCCTGAAAATCCTTCAGTCCACTTAAAATGTGATTTATCTTGTCTAAGAACACGTTGATTTAATAAATGAAAAAGACTTTGCATGTTCCGTTTGTTCAGAATCAGACCCCGCTGTGAAATGGTTAAATCACCTTTGAAATCAACAGCGGTGACAACACACAAACATTCTGCCTCGAGTCATTAACTGAAGTGTTGCTGGATTTCTTTGAAGTCATGAAACTCGGAATGGCAATGATGATTTTAAAAACAACAACAAACAACCAAACCATAACACTCAGGTAACCTTTTTATTATCTATTTTGGAAGGATGGTGGGTTTCTGTTAAATGAATTAACTGAGCCGAGAGGAAAGGGTTTTTATATTTTTATTATAAATCCACACCGCAAAACTATAATTAATTATGTCTAAGGAGAGTAATTATCCTGTTTATCTCCCTTTATTACTTGGCCCATCCACTGTATGTAATAATGATTTGCCTCGTTTTTACGGGTCTCCCGAATAGAACGGCTGGAGTTACTTGCCCCTGCTAAGATGCCCTGTATTGCATCATCCCTCCCTTGATCACACACTAAACTATACTACCAATAAGCTATTGTACACCACATCATTAATCGTACCATTACATTCTCTTTCCCGACATTTTTTAATTAATGACATTAATTAAACATAATGCATTATTTACACAATAATTTAATGTCTCACCTTCATCTAACCATCTACCTTTGTAATTAAAAAAAAAAAGTAAAACAAGTCTCTACCCCGAAAAGAAATTCCATTGTTGGGTGAAATAAATTTATATCATTACATAATTATTATCTTTGAATAATCGATCGTTCTAAACTATGTAGAATATGTTTTTCAAAGGCATGCACAAATAACTAAAGACGGTATGCGTTTGACATTCATTATGACAATATGCCCGCAACCAAATGAGTAGTGTTCACTTTTCTCCCCTCCCAATAACACCATTGGGCGCATTAGCTCAGTTGGTAGAGCATCAGACTATTGGGCAAGGTCCAGGGCTCGATCCCTCTGATGGGTGGATTTTTGTCCGGGACTGGAAAAACCCCACTGTCGACCTAGCAGCAACAAAATGGGTACCTTGCCCTCCATACAGTAGTGTCGTGTCCCACAAGCAAATCATAACACGTCTTACGGGCGCTTGTCGTTCTTATTAAAATATATCATGTTTCAATGTTCGCTGTTGGCCGGGGGAAGTAAGAAGTGTGAAGTGCGATTAACATAATTCGTGGATATCAGCGATATATATGCATCCATCCACTCTCTACAGAGCGGTGAGTATTATTTTCATTAACGTATGCAGTCACAAACAGCTTACCATTATTATCTTTGTGGATTTTTTTTTTCAAAAGTACGCTAGTCTCTGGGTCGTATAAAATGTGTGATGTGTTTTTCCGTTAATTTTGAAAAGCAGTAGGGGTAATTTTTAGGACAATAAATACCAGCCGTTTGTTTATGTTTATGGTAGTTTCGTTTGTTTACAACGCAAGAGACAGCCCCTGATAGACTGACTTACAGACAACTAGTAGAAGATAGAGGGAGAGAGAGAGTGAGAGAGAGATGGATAGAAAGATAGATAGATAGATAGATAGGTAGGTAGGTAAGTTGGTAGATATATAGATAGATAGTTAGCTAGGTAGATGGATGGATGGATGGATGGATCGATGGATCGATGGATGGATGAATAGATGGATAGATAGAGAGATATATCGATAGGTAGATAGATAGATAGATAGATATATAGATAGATAGATAGATAGATAGATAAATAGATAGATGGATAGATAGATAGATAGATAGATAGATATATAGATAGATAGATAGATAGATAGATAGATAAACAAATAAATAAGTAAATAAATAAATAAATAAATCGTCTCGATCTAACAATTTCCCAAATAGAATAGAATTGATAATAAGCCTTTTGAATGAGTATTTTGTTTCAGCCTAAATACACTTTAAGTTTAAATAGCTTTCATATCAATTTTATTCATTAAACTGTGTTGCCAGATAGATTTTACAGAAGTCCATGTCTTTCACTTAAAGTTTTGAATTATTTCAATAATATTTTGAATACTGCTATCAGCGTTTTGAACTGGAAGCATCGAGTATGATTGCATATTTATCTTCTTTTTTGGCTAAAGAAATTATATTAAACTAAAGCTATTTATTTTAGTGCTGGATATGAAACAAATGATTTGGCGAATTGTCAACCTTGGTATGCAGTTGTGCGCATCTGTGGTAGAACTAGAACACTTTTTTTGCGATGGGAGTTGAGGGGGGGGGGGGGATAGTTATGTGCTCTTGATTCATAAAATATCAAATACGTCCATGATTGACACATTATCAGGTTCAAGAGATGTCATGATTTCAAGTCAACGAGAGTACTTGAGACCTGGGACTTGAAGAAACGTGAACTGGCGAGATTAGTAGCACTGGCAGGTTGTCCCGATGAGCGCCGCTGCTGTCCCAACAATACCAAGACACTAAGAAGAAGCCATTGTTACTTGTCAGTGTCTGCCAAAATCGGCTTCCTATTATTTTGGGACCTCGTCTTGCGTAGCTTCTTCTTCTTCTTCTTCTCCGTGAACAAAAAGTCAGCGCTGGCACCAATAGGAAAACGACCGGGATGGGTAGAAAGTAGAAAACGTCCCAAACCGCTGACTGTCTCCTGTCTCGTCTTTGCGACACTCTCCATCATCCCTGTCCGAAACCCGCGACCGTTTCTTGGACTCGCGCCGTTGGTGACTCTGGGACACAAAAGCCAATTTTGTCCCTGGATAACGAGCCTGACATTGATCCAGCCAGCAGCCAATCAGAATTCAGGGAATGGCGACAATGGCAGACTGGCAGGCCCTCTCCTCAAGAAGCAAATCTGACGAGGTGACTGAAGGCAAAGGGGGTGGGGAAGGCTCCGATTCCTTCTTCTCATTGTCAACATACTTCGCCTCCGTTGACAATGGGATGCCTCTCGAACCGCTGCCGCGCAGTCCATTGTAATTGCAGGCTCATAATAAACCGTTAATTGCTTTAATTATGGAATGCGAGGAAATGCGAGGGCCCGGGTGACCGAGGCCATATAGAGCGTTTTAGCTTGCCTAAAAGCAGACACGCTTCATTGCAACGCCATTGGTGTTTGATCGGGTACAGTGTCAACCGTGGGCACACGAGGAGGAAATGTTATCAGGAGGGGTTGCAGTGGTTGGATGGAGATTGGGGGAAAGTCGTCTTGTCTTGAGTCAACGAACGACCAGATATGAATCACCCCAAACACTGCACTCATCATTGCAGCAGATATCATCATTCTCTTGATCCCGTCGTGTTTGAGATGAGAGGAGAAGAAAAAGTGAAGGGTACGGGGGGTGCAGAGACAAGAGGTAAACTTGATTCCAACTCTAGAGAAGTCCTCAAGTCGAAATTGTCAGCCCCTGAAAAGAAATTCTCGAGATTAAGAGAAATTGAAAAACCAGAGGAAGACCCAGTTTGCCTTATAATTTCATTTCGTCTCATTTTTCTCCTCCTCCTGTCCTGCATTGAGTAACGTGCAAAGGGCCTTGATTTTGTTCTTTGTTCGCTGTTTTAACAGGGGGCCCCAGCTTCAGATGATGTAATAAGGGGTGATGAAGAAATGGGGTGCAGTAATTAATGTTTTTCATTACAAGAAAGGTTTGGCCACTGTCCCTGTTTGAGACTACCGTAGTTGATTAAAGCCCTGTGCTTCGCAGATGGACAGAATGAAGAAGAGGTATACTCTATAATGAAGAACGTCAACAATACAACGCTTCATTACAAGTGCTGACAAATTTGATAAAGGTCAGTAATATGATTTCTCTCGTTTGATCCCATTGACAAGAAATGGAAAATACTATGTAGCGTCATTAAATTATCCATCTGCTGACTGATGAAATTTTTTCTTTCTTATTTTCTGGAGGTTTTTTTAAACCAAGAACTACCAGCATGCTAGGCTACTTAGCATCTAGATCCATCTGGTCTATATCGATAGACAGACATGTAGTTTGATCTACTTGTATCTATTTATCCAACCGGACAACCCAGTAACAAATGATACGAACGTTGTTTTACTGAAATAGGATGAGCACAGCGCAGACCTCAGAGGGTTTTTCAGACATTATTTTCAGTACACAGTCACTTCATGGGTTTGAGGAGACCAAGAGACCACGGATATTTATATATTTTTTTACAAATATAGAAATAGCGCGGACGTCAGAGGGATTTTCAGACAAAGTTGTTATATTTTGTCTTCACTTCAATACATCAGAGTAACTTTATTGGTTTGATTGAGGACGGACACCAAGTGACCACGGGGTATGAGTATGAATAGTGTTGTTTGACTGATGTAGGATACACTCGGACATCGGAAAGATACATACCGGTAATACCTAGCAAATGACCACGGGTGCGACAAAGTTTTCAAGACAATCACCTTGTGGGTTGGAGGAGACCAATTAGTGTCTAAGAATACGAATAGGCAGTGTTTTACTGATGTAGGATGAGCGCGGACGTCAAAGGGATTTCCATACATGCTTTTGTCAATACAGAGTCACTATATATGTGTTTGGGGAGACCAAATGACCAACGATGCGAAAAGTGTTTTAGAATTGAAGGATGCGCGCGGACGTCAGAGTGGTTTTAGTGAGAGAAAAAGATAATAGGTAAACAATAAACAGTCATTTTCCTTTTTTTTTTGGACCAAAGTGACCAGCATACGAAGAGAGTTTTACTAATGGATTGGATGTCACAGTAGCTGTTATTTATTAGACAATGTATTTTATTATTCAATTCACAGTCACCTTGTGGATTTGACGAGATCAAGTCACCACGGATAGGATTTAAAAAAATACTTATATTGGATGAGCGCGGACGTCAGAGAGATTTTCAGACAAACTCGCTGGGGTTTTATTTTCAATTCATAGTCATTTTATTATGGGTTCCATGACATCAAGTGATATTAAAAGTATTTTACTAACGTGGGATAAGCGCGGATGTCAGAGGGATTTTAGTGAGAAAAATTCAATAATAGGTACACAGTCATATTTTTTTGTGTAGACCAAGTGACCACGTATATTATAAAGAGTTTTACCAATAATGGATCGGACGTGGGCTTTTAGACCAAGTTTTTGGGGGTTTTTGTTTTTAACAATTCAATGTCACCTGATCGATTTGAAGTGATCAAGCGCCACGGGTGCGAGTAATAATTGTTTTACTAATATAGGATGAGTGCGGACGTCAGAGGGATTTTCAGACAAACTGATTGTTTGTTTTTGTTTGTTTGTTGTTTCATTTTCAATTCATATAGTCAACTTATGGGTTCCAGGACATCAAGTCATAATAAGAGTATTTTACTAATTTAGGATGAGCGCGGACGTCAGAGGGATTATCAGACAAACTCTTTTTTTTCAATTCATAGTCATCTTATGTGTTTGAGGACATCACGCGATCACGGATACGAACAGTGTTTTACTAATGTAGGATGAACCCCGTTTGCGGAGAGTTATCTTCCCCTTAATGAAGCCCACAAGAACCTGCTATGGCCCCATCACTAAACACCGATAGGCTCTATAATCAAGTCAGCAGTATACTTAATTGTGTACTGGAGTATTTTTCTACTTTACAGCATAGCGTTTGCCTTTGAATCAAGACAACAACTTTGTAGTCATAACCATATTTCAATACAAACATAACGTTGTAATATCATTATACAAGTTCAATGTTTATGGTCACGACTGAACCTTCATGAATTAAGTAGGTTTTCCTGCCCAAACGTACATAAACTCGCAGTTTTTGAATAATATATTATAATTATAGTCTTTAATTGAATTTAATTGAATAAAAAACAAATTTAAATTACTCGAAACAACAACAAAACGTATTTTAAGAAAGGACTTTGACTTTTACTAGAGATATGTCTTATTATTTTAATCAGTCCATTGTGTTTCTAAACCATCAAACATCACGTATGCATGTCCCTATTCCTCCAAATCATGAGGAAGAAAACAGGACAGGCGACTGCAAGGGCTGACTGATGATGAGCCAATTCTACCGTTCGAACACGAGCTGTACTAATGAGAACTATATTAACAAGCAGCAGGATGTTCCAAGCACGCCTGCAAGCGGATGGATACAGACGGAGCACCGCAGGCGATTATTACGCGCCATGGTATAGTTGTCACTTGCCCGCCTCCCATTGGCTGTCACACTTATGCCATGTGACGCTGCGGCAACCAATCATTGTGCTAATGATATTGCGGCTGCTTCTTATAATGGCATCGACATATCTCTCTCTCCCTTCCCCCCACCCTCTCTCTCTCTCTCTCTGTCTCTGTCTCTCTCTCTGTCTCTCTCTCTCTCTCTCTCTCTCTCTCTCTCTCTCCAAAGTTCTTCATTTCTCACTCGATGATTAATTTGATCGCAGAGGAGAATAAGAATGTCCTCAAATGTCTGTTAAACATTCTTCGGGATTGAATATTAAAATGACCGCAACTACAAAATGATCTGATATTAAATAATATCGAGTGTTAGCTTTGTTTTGCCTTGAAGAATTCAAATCTGAGCGTCTGATTATTGTCCATTTTTCTTTGCCTCTTCGTTTCTTTTTCTTTGTTGAGATTGAGAATGAGAGCGAAGATGACTTTTGAATTGATTGATTTCAGAAATGTTTATTCAGGTCCAATCTGCCATTTATGAGTTTCATGATACGCGTACTCACACACAGAAATGCAATAAACACATAACATGCACACCATGTTCCTAATAATATGCAAGATGATTCTATGGTCTCAATAATATTTCCTGCCACTAATCAATATCTGATATTTTAATCTTCGCTGATAGTTTTTTCTTCTTCTTTTTTTTTTCTCTTGTTCTTCTTCTTTAAAAAAAAAGAAAAAAAAAGAAAAGAAACCCTCCAAGTCTCGCGGGAAAGAAATTATTCTTTTCCAATTCTCGCACTGAACTATAAACAGTAGATGACCCTTGGGAGGTAATTTTCAGTTTCCGGTTTTTGTCAAAAGTAGCATTGCAATTATATACGTGGCCAATGGATAAACCTGCATTTTAACCAATTAATGTGTTTATTAATGAGACAGTCCACGACACCAATATATAGCTGTATTCATGGTATTGAAATATAAACTTTGATTTGTTGAAAGACAAAATCTGAGATTAATACGAAATATGAACGATTAGATCAGTTTTGTAAAAGTAATTCCCTTTAGCAACTGTGAAAAATGTGGAGAGGATGGATTGCTTAGATGCGTTTTTTTTGTTTTGTTGTTGTTTTTTGTATGTCTTTTTATGTGTTTTAGGTGCCTGTCTGGCTGTTTTGAAGCATTTTCTTGTTTACAATCAGGGGTTATTATTATTTTCTTTCTCTGTTTTTTTCCTTCCTTTTTAATATTGAAAAACGAAGATGTATATATCTAGATAATCTTCACCTTATACTTATGCTTTAAGATGCGAAAGCCCTGCTGTCCGATGCAGTGAAAAGGTCTGCCTCAATCTGACGTCAAGGCAACAAAGGCACGCTGTGTGCAGGTTGTCTCGGCCTGCCCATCAAAGTCCCCTCGCTGTCAGCAAAAGTATTGGGCAAGTCCTCAGAACGCAGATGAACTAGATAAGTTCTGCCTGTCCATAGATAGAAAATACTCTTTGATCTATTGAAGAATAGGGGAAAAAATAGATGGATCTAAGATTGACGCATGAGCAATGGACATGAATGGGAGATTGAGGAGGGCGGGGTGAGTCGAGACTCGATCAAAAATTTTCACCATATTCTAGTTCCTCCTCTTCCTACTTCTTCCTCTGTTTTTTTTCCTTCCGGCTAACCTCCGTATGTTAGCTACTACTTCCTCTTCTTACAAAATAAAACAATGCCAACATCTCTATCATAACGACATCCCGGAATCTTCTTCCCATTCCTCGTCTTGGCTATGCCCGCTGGGCAAAAACCGTTTCCGAAATGGGCACTCCTGCCGTCTCCCGGTCTGTGGGCCGGTGCCCCCGAGCTCTCGTTCAGCCTAAGCACCCTTCAGACGCGCCTGGAATCGGGGCACCCGCCCGGACTTGGGGATGCAAGACGGCCTCGGGTTGCCGCTGTGAAATGAGACAGTTAATTGAGCCAATCGGAGACCTCGATGCTGTTTGCTTTTACGACCTCTGTGTGTGTGAGCGTACGTGTACTTGTGTGTATACGTGTGTGTGTGTGTTTGTATGTGTTTGTCCAGAGTGTGTGTCTATATGATGTGTTGTGTGAGAGTAAATGAGAGAGAGAGAGAGAGAGAGACAGAGAGAGAGAGAGACAGACAGAGAGACAGACAGAGACACAGAGAGAGAGAGAGAGTTCAAAAATGAAATGAAGAGGAAAAATTGATAATTCTGCGGACATGATTCCGTAATGACGATTTAAAGTCACAAAGCAGCCTGAAACCACAGTATTAATACGATGTGGCTGAGAGATACAGAGAGCGAGAGAGAGAGAGGGGGGGGTGGACAGAGAGAGACAGAGAGAGAGTGAGGAGAGAGAATGAAAGAGTGAGAGGGACAAAATAGAGAATGAGAGAGTGAAAGAAAGAGATAGGGAGACGGAGAGAGAGACTGAGAGAGGAAGAGAGAGAGAGAGAGAGAATGACAGAGTGAAAGAGAGAGAGACAGAGAGAGAGAGAGAGGGGGGGGGGAGAGAGAGATAGAGAGACAGACAGACAGACAGACAGACAGACAGACAGAGAGGGACAGGGAGAGAGATGGAGGGCAAATTGGAACGAAGAAATGAAAGAAGAAACCAATAACCACACAGAAAAAACCCCACCCAGAATCTGTTTTGTTTACTTCCTTAATTCATCACTATTCACATTTTTAAAAGACTGTATAAGTTGAGGCAAAATACTGTCGAAGAAAGGCGTTTAAACAACGATATCAAAATATCACGACACGGACGTGCATATTATGTTCAAATTTCTATACAGCCATTAATAACAAAACATATCTGTTACTCAGCCTGCACCTACCCACCCCCCCTACACACACACACACACAACACTTACACACACATTCACTACACAATCCTAACCAACACATATTGCATGCATTGTGCTAGCATCACCATCAGAACCACCATTATCATTATCACCAAATCCACATCTAATCGTCCGCAGCATCTTTGTCTTCGGACACTGTCCAGTCCAGGCCAGTCCAGTCCAGTCCACCCCCGCCTTTCTTTCCTAGTCTCCCTAGTCTCCCTAGTCCCCCTGGCACCATCTTAGGACCTATTAGAGCCAGGAATTAGTATTAAGTCCCGAATTCCGTCACACAGTGACAAAACCAATCGGGTTTTCACGGACGCAGCTCTCCAGCTAACGCGATCAGCGCTGGACTCAATCGCTGTCTAATTCTTTTCTATCCCCGCAGCAACGGTCAGCTCATCCAGCCGACTGTCCCCTTGAAGTGACCGGTGGTCATCGATTTGGGGAGGATGGTCAGTCTACGTGTGAGAGTGAGGGGGCGGGGTCAGTCCTGCTGTTATTGCGGTGGTGGTGGTGTCGTTACTGGTGCTTCTGTCGGCGAAGCTATGGTTTCTATCGTCTTCTTGGAGGTTGACGCTGGTCTGTGCAAGGCAGGGGATAAAATAACAACACCGAGGATTGAAGACTTGGGGCAGAGTTCATGACGTGAGACTAAATTTAGCTCAAATTAGGCTCGCAGTCAGTCATTCATTGTTTCGACCAATAAAAAACCCCACAACAATTCACCCCGAACCAAAATCGAGTTAAATTTAGAATTTAACCACGGACAAAGACTACTAGAATCTAGATAGTAGTCTTTGGCCACGGACTAAAATCTAAGTCTCGCGTCATGAAATCAACCCTTTATGCTGTGTATGAATGACAATGACATAGTAAGTAAGTAAGTAAGTAAGTAAGTAAGTAAGTAAGTAAGTAAGTAAGTAAGTAAGTAAGTAAGTATGTATGTATGTATGTAAGTAAGTAAGTAAGTATGTATAATTATAGTTGTCATTGTAAAAACATGAAACTCGTAAAAAAATGCACTTGATGACCTTTCAAGGGCCATAAGTCTTTAACGTGCAACTTTTTTTATGCAAACTTTTTTTCTACATATTCCTCACATCACCTACTTTAAGAAAAACACAACCATATTAAATCCCTAGGGGGGGGGGGGGAGGGGGTGAGGGGGTGAAGGGGGGGGGGGTTACCAGTGGCCCCAAGACTAAAGGTATCTACCAATCAATGGCAACGGGTCTGTCGCGGTCAAGGCAGTTGCTGACGTAATCGTGTGGTGTGTGTTACTAGAGAAAAGAGGGGGGGGGGGGGTTGAAAGAGAGAGAAAGAGAGAGAGGGAGAGAGAAAAGAGAGAGAGGGAGAGAGAGAGGGAGAGAGAAAGGAGAGAGAGAGGGGGAGAGAGAGAGGGAGAGAGAGAGGAGAGAGAGGGAGAGAGAGAGGGGGAAGAGAGAGAGAGAGTAGAAACAAAGAAAGAGACTAACATAATATAGTTTGAGACAGTGAGGAGGAGAGAATGATTCTTAAAGTATTTGTTTTTTTACTCAAATTATAGAAATATGTACAGAACACAATATGAATAATGATAACAACAAAATACCCACACACACCCCCTCCCCCAAACAAACAAAAACAAAAACAAAACAAAAAAAACCCAAAAGAACACACTATTCAAATGCTTGGAAGAATAATAGATAAACTCTTAAAACTAATAAACACACTTGAACTGTTTAACATCACAAATACCTATTTCATTTTTTTTATGACAACTTTTTTTCTTTCCTTTTTAGAGAGCAAAATTGTTGTTGGTAGTTAAAACAAACTACTAACTACAGTACTGCAGTACCCTCCTTCACCAACTTTAAGTACCACTCAGAATACCACCAAAACCACTCAAATTTTAAAATATGTTGATCTTTAAAATAATGGTCACAAACATAATGTTAACTTGGCGCTCCATTTTTTGTTTGTTTGTCATAACTTCACCCTCAACATAATCACATCTTTCTGTGTTTCAATAAAGTCTTTATCGACTCGGCAATCCACAATCACACAAAACTTGCTTCATCGGGACCCCATCCGTCCATTCTACTACTTCTACTCTTCTTCTCCCCCCGATTCAATCTGGTGCTTCACTCCCATCAACAATCACGAGATTAAACGTGACCTGTTTGTCTAAGACGTTTAAAAAGAAAATTGGACGAAGAAACGAGAAGAGCAAAAAAGTAAAATAAAAAAATAAATTAAAAAAAGGAATTGAAAAAGAAATGAAACAAAAAAAAATGATGAAGGCTGGTACAAGTACACGCAGAGCGGGGTGCGTTGAATAAAAAACTGTCGTATTGTATTGTAAAACTGTTATCGCCACCATCATCATCATCAGATTCCAAATCAAGACTTTGTTTTAGCGGCCCGCCCATGCGAGCGCGAGTTTATTTGAAGACTTCAAGCTGAATAGATCGGAGCATCTCAAGTTCTGCGTTACCATGACAACCTTCTCCTTGACCCCCGAGTCTGGCGAATTGCCTCCCCCTGCCTGGGCACTTGAAGGAGGAAGGAAGGAGGAAGACAGGCGGGATAGAAGAGATGGAGGTATAGAGAGATGGACGGAGGGTTGGATGACAGGAGGGATAAAGGGGTGGAGGACGGGAGGGATGGACGACGGGAGGGATGGAGGGATGGAGGGATGGAGGGATGGAGGACAGGATGGAGGACAGGAGGGATGGAGGGATGGAGGACAGGATGGAGGACAGGAGATATAGAGGACAGGAGGGATGGAGGGGTTGAGGACTGGAGGAATAGAGATGGAGGACATGGGGTATAGAGGGATGGAGGTGTGAAGAAAAGGAGGAAGGGATGACGGGGGGGGGGGGGGGTGGAGGGATGAAGGACGGGAGGGATGGAGGACAGGAAGGATGGAAAGATAGAGGGCAGATGGAGGGACAGAGAGACAACCGGGGACAGATCGAATTCTGAGGAGAACGATGCTGGACTGACTATTATAATTATAATAAGTACGATGGCTTATTGTGTCTGTGTTTGGGTGTGGAAGGAGGGATCCACAGTGTGAGTGTGTGTGTGTGGGGGGGGGGGGGTGCAAGGAGTGTGTGTGTATATATATATGTTAAAGTCAAAAACGGAAACAAGTC
>JAUEKZ010063078.1:0-22182 GCA_031471865.1 Melibe leonina | reverse complement strand
CTCTCTCTCTCTCTCTCTCTCTCTCACACAGTATGCGCTCACAGGCATTGATTTTATACCACTGAAAAGCAATCAATGGACAAACCAACCGGCCGTGAAACAATGGCATATAAATACCGCTCCTGGGTCCTCCTAGCCCTGATTTCTGAAACCGGAGGTAAATAAACCAGTAAGGTGAAAGTAATTTTTTTCTACATTGTTATTTTTTTTAATTTTTTTTTTTTACTGATTTTGAAAGTCAAACTACGACTTATCCCTCATTCGCGGCTCTTTCTAGAGCTGAAATTATATTCGTTAAATCACTTGGTCTCTATTTTTCTCTATCTTCTCCATCTATCGCACCCCACCCCCCTCCCCCGTCTTATTACCTGTGCACACTCTTTCTCTGCCCTACATGCCTCTACCCAACTCCATTCTCTCCGTCTATACCTCAAGTCGAGTATACAGGCTTGTTCATCCCGACCGCGGGGTGGATTGGGGCTTGCTGAGTGGAGACGTCTGGAGCACGGTACGTCGACGGACAACAATGCTCGCCAGCCGTCCCCCAGTTCCAATTTAAATTCCCCCGACACCCGACAGCGCTGCTGGGTCTTCTCTTCTTGTGCCTCCACATTCATCCGGGTGTGGGTGTGGGGGGCGGCGTGGTCGGAACTTTTCTCTCTCCCTTATTTTTTTTTTTCATTTTTGTTCTCATTCCTTCTTTCCTCTCTCTCCTCTTATTCTTCTGGCTTTACACTACTCCCCCATTCAGGCACTTCAATCTTCTTTCTTTCTTTCATGGCCCGTCCGCCCTACCCTCTTCTCCTTGCCCCGGTGGATGAAAAGGGCCCTCCCCGTGCTACGATCCCGTTGCCCGTCCCGATTCCCGGACCATTGTGCAGAAGACGGAGGGCGGACGGGACGGGAAAGGGGAGTGGTTCACACCTGAATACCATCACATCGCTCGCTTCTCAGGCTCAGCTCCCATGGCTTGCTTGCTCCTTATTCTCTATAACAATAACGAATAATGATAATAATGAAAAAAAAATCCCAACCCAACCTTAAGAGAAAAAAAACCTCTCAACACATAGAATTAATCACTTATTTCCTCCTATAACAATTAATTCTGATGTTCTCCATCACGAGAAGGAAAGAAAACAAAAACACGAAACAAAATCATAATGGTAAAAAAAAAAAAAGCGGACGATCACAAATAAAAAAGGAAGGAAGGGCATCGGTTGCGCCTAAATTTGCTTTTGATCTGAAATAGAACTAAGGCAGCACCATGCTGATCTTTGGCCACCCAACCCGATTCCCTTGGTCCGAGTGGGATCAGCAAGCAGAAGGGTGCTTCATAAGAGAGATCGAATGGAGAGGGCAAACACAAGCCTGTCAACGCACAATGCACACAGGCCTACATCTTGTCTACATCTGTTTCTTGTTTACCAACTCTAATGTTCGGACTATCGTTTTACTCTTCACATTCTCTATTCAGTCCTGTCGTATTTTGGTGTGTTCATTGGCGTATCAGTATCAGTGTATTCGTGTAAATAACCACAGGGACACTAGGTTAGAAGTAAACTAAGGGCAGGGTTGTTTTTGGGTTTTTACTAAAGAATGCTATTCCTTTTTTTATGTGCAAGAAAACAGGCTTACATCAACAGCGAGTCAAACACTAACAAGCAGGAAGTAGGAAGCGCGCAGTACTCCTTGCAGCATATTACAACGTGTTCTTCCGAAATATGATTAATGACAGTAGGGGGGGGGGGGAGCAAGCACTGGACATCGGAAGAAATTAGTCAAACTTGAGATAATATGCAGTGCAGAAACGAAACAAAGCAAGAAAGCACAACAATGGAGAAACAGAAATATTAACCAGAGTGGGGTTTGAACCCGGGACCCAGCTACGGCACCCATCGCCTATCCGACAGCACGAGACAGCGATCTAACCACTTGAGCTGTCCGCTCCCCCACTCCGAACTATCTCTGGTCAATTTTCTGTTTTTCCGTTTCTCCATTTTCCTGCTTTCTTTGGCTTTGTCGCGTTTCTGCACTGCATATTATCTAAAGTTTGACTCATTTCTCGAAATAAGATTAACGTGTACAGATAAATTAAGGAAACTTTTAGTTCAGCCTGCTTGTTGAATATGAAAAATGCCCGTCCATATTTTTATCAAAACACATTTTGATATCGTGTGTCGAAAATGAACACACCAATCAATTCCATATGGATATACTAGACGTCTATTTATTTCCATTAAATAAACTTGGTAGCCTTCGTGATTTTTTTCTTCTTCCTTTCTTTCTCTTTTCTTTTTTTAAATTTCAAAAAAAGCTTCATAGACAACATAATATGATACAAAAGGCGGAGAGCGTAATAAGTTCATTATCAATTCAACCGCGTTCTCTGTGCGATATTACACACCATAAATTTGAGCACATTATTCCCGGTGTGTTACTTAGAGGAGAATAGGTGTTCCTTTTATGATTCAACTGAAGAACTCATATGTCCCAGATCACGTTTTCAGAAGCAGTGGAGCTGAAATCAGGAAGTGTAGTGATAGCCAGCCTTTTCTATCTTCTTTATGCAGCAATTTAGATACCTCCTTTCAAACTGCGTATGATAAGAAACAAAAACGAAGCGAGTGAAGGATAACGAATACTGAAACACACTTCGCCCAAACAAAAAGATGGAAGGAGAAAGATGGACAAAGACAACGCGCGGATGTAAATTATGACACACACACAGAGTGAAAGAAAGGAGCAATCTGGGAGGGTGAAATGAAGCGTAAAAAAGAAGAGCGCCGGGGGGGGGGGGGGGGTCGGATTGAGCGAGCGCGCGAGAGAGAGAGAGAGAGAGAATGAGGAGGCGAGGGGAGAAGAGGAAAATGAAAAGTACAGAATGTTTTGAATAATTGTATTGTGTCATTTGCCACAAAAGAGGTGTCGGCGGAGAAATGAAAAACACAGTATTTCTCTGTGTCACCATGTCTGTCTTTCTAAAGCGTACACGAAGGAAACACACGTGCGCACACACACACAAACAAAGCGAGCGCGTGTGAGTGAGTGTGTGAAGAGAGAGAGAGGAGAGAGAGAGAGAGAGAGAGAGAGAGAGAGAGAGAGAGATCGATTTAGAACCATCCTAGGCCTTTCCTCAATTCCTTGACTGACAGTTACGGCGACGCCCCCTCATCATCAGCCAGCACCATTGGCAGCACCTCCTCCACCCATCCCCGCCGCTGCATTGTCATCATTACAATAACCTCGCCATTCTCAGGCTCACATTCCCACCCAAACCTTTTACTTTAGGGCTAGGGCTTTGCCTATTTCGATAATTCCCCTCATTCACTGAAGTCGTAGTACGGTTTAGGCATTTATCATGGTACCCCGTCTTTCCTTACCAACATCATACTCACTCCTTATCCGATAGGATAGATTAGAAAATATCTAGCTTCGTAAACATCTTTAAAGTCGACTTATGTGCACTCTGACAACAAGGGTTCAAGGAAAGACAGAACACAGGTACAATATCTCCGTCCCTTTATCCCCCCCCCTCCCCCTCACATCTACCAGCCGCACGCACAGAGAGAGGGAGAGAGAGAGAGAGAGAGAGAGAGAGAGAGAGAGAGAGAGAGAGAGAGAGAGAGAGAGCAAGGCAACCACCTTCTTTCCCATCCATACAGCAACCCCCTCCCACTCCGCGGGCCCCTGTTTTTGGACAGTAATTCAGTTCCTTCTTTACCGCCCACCCGCCCTCCATCCCTCTTTCCACTCATTTATCAAGCCAACCAGCCAAGTATAATGACCAGGAGCAGGGCGCGGTAGCTTCTTTTTCCTCAACGAGATCTCGCTCATTCCATCCTCCATCCTTTCCACCACCAGCTCTGAATCCTCAGCAATACCGTTTCTTTACTTTACTTTTTTCCCCATCTCTTCTTCCTCCAACAGACCCGTTGGTTTTCCCCTGGTACTAAATCTTTGCTCGAAGCAAGAGAAGTGCTAGTGTGAAGGAAAGAAAGCCCCGGGGAAGAGGGGGAGAGGGGACTGGGCTAACACACATCCCAGTATTCCAAGGGAGGGGAGCAACGACAGGATGTGGCTTTATCATCTTTGAGAGATATTAGAGAAGGAAGGAGGAGGAAAATAGAGAAGGGAGGATATGATAAGGTCGGAGGTATGGCGGACACTACAGGCAGAAAGCCAAATAACGTGTTCAGAAATATTCCTAGCTTTCCAGACCGAGGGTGCTGCGTGCTTTAAAATGTGGTTTTAGTGCGTGCGTGCGTCTGTGAGAGAGAGAGAGAGGAGAGAGATTGTAATTTTAGAAGAAGAATAAAACATTAGCAGTAACAACGTTGTTGGCGATGATTGATAATGCAGAAAATCAAGTTCCAAGACAGGGAAAAGAGCTTGAAAATAAAAACATAACGCAAGTTCAGAGAAATTGAGAGAAATTGAGAGAAAGAGAAATAAAGAGAGAGAGAGAGAGAGAGATAGAGCGCACAATCCTGGTGATGAATGAGACCAGCAAGGCCGTAATCTCGTCAAGGTAGTTAGTGCGTAGTACGTACTGCAGTGCCAGGCCCGTTCCGTTCCCTCTCTCTCCCTATCTCCCAGTTCTCCTTCCTTCATTCCCAATCCAGCCAAGCTCATTAGTTCAGTACTGAGGCCCGCCCAATGGCTCTACACTCTACGCATCAAAAACATCCCACATACACGCACACACACACGCAGAGAGAGAGAAAGAGAGAGACTGGTTGAGTTGTGGCGGTGTCTGGCGGGACGCCATCATAACTCTGCTAAGGAAACCAAACTTCAAGATTTGCCTGCTTTTATACCAGATAAATCAGATTTCAATTAACTCAATTTCAGGCTTTTGGCGTATTATGTTAGTTCGCTGAAATCAGATTTATTTGGAATAAGAACACTGAACACGTCTATTTTCAAGATTTTACATGTTTCAGTTGAGTTAGAAGCGGGCCCCGCTGTGAAAGGGATAATAGCTCTTCACCCTCACAACTGACCGTTAGAATCTTCGTCTCTCAATTTAATATCATATTATTATTGTCTTTACCATGTATCTTCACTTTCTGAACAAACTCAAACTGTAATCATCCTCATCAACCACCCCCTCTCTCTATCTCTCTCCATGGTCACTAAGCATATATGTGCTGCCAGCTGCCTTCATATCAAATCAAACTTTACTTTACTATTGGCTTTGATCGACAAGAAATACAATAGTACGTGTATGCGTAGACATTATAGATGTAGAGCTAGCAGTTCAGAGATTATAAGTATGCAAAATGTGCAGAGTCTAGAAAAGTAGAACATCTCAATAATACGAAAAACAGTGCTCAACACCTCTTTCAACCCAACCCACCCCTTAAACAAGATTTAAAAAATAATACCATTGAATAATGTTCATGGCGGTCCTTTTGAGAAAAAAAACAAACTCTTGGCAGTTGAAAATCAAAAGTGAGTTACATAATGAATTAATAACAAGACAAAGGCGTCAAATGCGGCTGGTCGCCAGGGCAAGATTCCAACCCGAAGAAATGGGTTCCATCTGCTAATAAGTCAACGGACACAGGGCAACCGATGTGTGGAGCATGTGCCAAATTCCACCAAATGTGAGGACGAATAAAAGTACTACAGGAAATAAACCTACAGAGCTAGCCCAATGGAGAACGTTTGGCTTGAAACTTGACATTTTCTTTTAAAAGCAAAGAAAAGAGATGAAGACAAGAAAGGAATGCTGCATTTAAGTAAACTTATGGTGGTAACATAAATAATTTCTTAGAATAACGTTCTTATAGACATAAGTCAGAGGATACCGATAAAGAAAGGTAGTAGGCGTGGGGCACTAAATGAACACAGAGACAAAACCAACAAGAAATAGTAGGTTTGCAGGGCATTGTTTCAAGACGAATATAGTGTCTGGGTCACGGAAGACCACACCGAATGGAGCTCAATTATTGGCCCGGTCAACCCAAACAAAACAATATTAACGAGATACATTTTTTTTGTACTCTCTCTCTCTCTCTCTCTCACGCGAGAAGCGGACAACACCACATAATATGCCATCGCACAACAAAGCAAAATAGCAATACGTCTGCGGTGTGCTAAATAACCGGGTACCTTTTAGTAGTAATTATTTCCTAGAAATTTAAGGTGAAAGTTAAGTGTGCAAAAGTCATCAATGTTGTCATGTGCTAAAATAACCTTCCGATTGACAAGCAGCAGTAGTGTCATTTTGACTTAAACGTCCTCGTTCCACTTCTTATCCAATCTTTAGTAATGAGCCCAATTACGGGTTGTTTTTTTACAGTTCAATTTTGAGGTTGTAGGAGTCATAAAAATGAGGTCTCGACCAGAAAAATAAGAAGGGAAATCAAATCAAATGCCATGTCAAAAGCAATAGTTTTGACATCGAACACAATCATAAGAAAAACTATAAAAGATTAGTTTAAATGTCTACAACTGAAGCTCTACACAAACCGCAAATTCCAGTGATAACCATACAGCTGCATCGAGATGAGACCAACCAGCCACCCCTCGCAGGGGGAGTCTTAGTCTCCTGTCAGTCAAGTTTGGCCGTAATCAATATAAGGCTATCGATTGACCGAGCCACCGGGATGAATGAGATAGCGCCAAGCTGGTTCGACCCGCCCCACCCCTATAATCAATGTCCCATACTCGCCCCCTCCCACCCCATCTCTCACACGCACACCATCCCTCCTGTGTCCCTTTCATCTTCACGTGTCGCCCCCTGCAGGTCAGGCGGTCCTCGTGCACAACCTCCGTTCGTTATTCTTAACTACGATCATTAAAATTTTGTGGATATTACTAAAGATGAAAAATAAAATAAATAAACAGCAAGGGAGAATTATCGAGAAAAGCTGAACACGCACATGTGAATATATATGTGTGTGGGTGTGTGAGTGAGTGAGTGTGTGTGTGTGTGAGAGAGAGAGAGAGAGAGAGAGAGAGAGAGAGAGAGAGAGAGAGAGAGAGAGAGAGAGAGAGAGAGAGAGAGAAGACGAAGAAGAAGCATCAGCAAGAGAAAAGAAAGATGGCAAATTTGCATTAACACAGCGGATTAAAAGGATTAATATATTAAAGCTTCTTCAATCTCGAACACGATGGAGTAATTGTGTTTGTGGTGATAAGGGAGAATACAGGAAGGGGACGTTTCTAAGAGCAGGAGAGAGTGACGACGAGGAAGAGAAGAATAAGGAGAGCGGGAGGAAGGAAAGAAGGGGTGGAATGCCACGAAGTACGTGATGTGGGAAAAGGAGAAGAGAAAGAGAGACCAGCACCAGAGCTCATTTCTTTATGTAATTCTCAGTCACAGACTGAGGGGGAGATAAAAAGAAGAAAATACGCACTTCTACCTTCTCCGAGCGATGCATGTTGAATTATCCACAAAAAGGTTATTAGCTACAAAACACAAAACATAATAATATATTACTTTATCCATAGATAATTCACTCATTCTATTGTCTATTCGATAAACTAAGACAAAAGATCCACCTTATAGATTGTGTTT
Source organism: Melibe leonina (assembly GCA_031471865.1). Classification (NCBI taxonomy): domain Eukaryota; kingdom Metazoa; phylum Mollusca; class Gastropoda; order Nudibranchia; family Dendronotidae; genus Melibe; species Melibe leonina. The sequence goes on along the minus strand of JAUEKZ010063078.1, from coordinate 14,654 downwards.
TACGATATGTTGGCGCTGTAGAGATGTACTTCATCATTATTACTGCAAGACATACTTACAGTTCACTTTCCTAGTTATGTGTGTGCACGAGGAGCCCAGAGAAGCAGAGGGTGGAAAAGATCAAGAAGAGAAAGATGAGGAGGAAAAACCCTCTAACAAAAGAAACAGAACTAACTGACGAGGAATGAAAAAAAAACATCCATAAATAATCAACACAACCCAAAGAAAGAGAAGAGCGCTAGATGAGAGAAAATGAAGACTTGGAGGAGTGGGAGTAATGAGATAATTCAGATACATAATTAGCTCTGACGACGAGGACGTGGCATACAATATTATAGGAGAGAACAGGCAGGAAGTAGTGGTAGCGGCTGGTGACTGTCGGTCCGTGGCGTGTCATGCGGGAAGGAAGACCAAGGATAAAAAGAAAAAATACCCGGATGTTGAATGAATTTCGAAATAAACATACCTATTCAAAGGTCACATAGTCTTTAAAAACTATATTTCATATATATATTATTCAGTTTGACATTATACATCAAAAGATTAGCCAATGCTACCTTCAACCGACACCATAACTAATGGAGAGACATACAAATGTACACAAATATAAGCAAATAAGGACACACATCTTAATCAGAAGATGGGGAAAGGAGGGGGGGCGGGGGGCGGGGCTACTGTGAACGTACGAGTATTGTTACTAACAATAAATCTGGTAATCCAGGGAAATCCTCAGCCCAGCAGTGTCCAGTGCCCAGGCGGAGAGACAGGCCCCGATGGAGGGCGAGGGCGAAAGGAAGGCAGGCAAGATCAACCCAGAGGACATTGGACGGACGGACATCGTAATCTGCCCTCACTGTTGAAACTAACCAGGCTTCGGTCAAGGGGATGGGCTGAGGGACGTCGTGCGGCGCGACACTGCTATCCAGTCGAGCCTATCATAAAACTGTTGGCAACAGAAGGACATAATGACGATGGCCTTATGTCTGCTATGCGCTATGTTAACCCTTTCACTGCTAAGGCTACCAAAATCCACAAAACTTGCCTGTTCTTATACCAGATAATCAGATTTCAGTGAACTGACATATGCAAAAAGCCTGATAACGCGTACATTTTAAAGATTTTGCATATAATTCAGTTGGGCTAGAATCACACCTCGCAGTGAAAGGGTTAACTAACGAAATGGGAGCGAATTTATTCAATCCGGCAAGCGCAGTCAGGGCCGAAGCGACTGCCTTTCTCCTCTAATGCAGTCCAACGATGGATGCTTTCCTGTCCCCATCAATTGAGCACAACCATGGCGGTAAAGAGAACAGCAAAACTCGATGTAAGAAAATTTCAGTCATGGTGTCAGAATAAGTTAGATGTTAACGTCACTTTCTGTCATTCAACATCAGTGCCTCTCTATCTCTCTCACGAACCAAAGTGCCCCCTATTATCTGCATAAAGAAACGCAGTTGAAAACACTTGAAATAATTAGTTGACGCGATGGATACAACATGACGAAACGGGAAAAAACGTCCACAAACACGTGCAAACGCACGCACATACACTCTTTTATAGACCGACTGACATAGATAGATAGATAGATTATATATAGATAGATAAAAAGGGTTGACAGATTTCGGGTGCGTTGTGCTTGTGCGCGCGGGAGTGTGTGTACTAAAGTTCAAAGACAGATTTAGCGATGTAAGAAGATTAGAAGAAAGAACATTTATACTATGGGGACTATAATTAATGGAACATGACAAAGAGAAATTCTTTATGAATCCCACACACTGAGTCAACCAACCCCATTACAAACCCACAACATAATGTCGGAGGGAGATACGTTCGCATGTATAATGCCTACTTGTCGGGTCTCTTCTGTGTACATGTGTGTGTGTGTGTGTGAGAGAGAGAGAGAGAAAGAGAAAGGATAATTTGTGAGTAATCAAAAAGAGAGGAGAGAAAGAAAGAGAGAGAGATAGGATAACGTGAGTACTAATCAAAATAGAGAAATAAAGAGAGAGAGAGAGAGAGAGAGAGAACGAGAGAAAGAGCAGATCGGTGTGTACATGAGCCTGCTGTTCAAGCGCGAGTTTATTATGCATCACGTTACAATACGAATGGGCTGTGTGTAAAATAGACTATCGAGAGGAGGCAAAAAACGAATAATACATAATGACATTGCCATTTACCAATTCTACTCTGCACGTACTTTATTTGTTCAAGACCTAGGCCTGTTGTATAGGATGGTCATGGCAGACTACCTACTGGGTCGTCGTGCCTTCTGAATTCATTTACATCATCTCTTCCGCCTTCACATGGGCCACGTAACTAATTATTGAACCAAAATTTTCTCTCTCTTTCAATTTCTTCTTTTTCTAAATAACTCACACATTATCTCCCCAGGTCTGCAAGCGCCCGCCCAATGCAGCCTAAGCTTCATGCCGAAGGCTCGAACAAGAGACGACTATTACATCATCGATTTTATTCAAATCACCATCGAGAGGCAGAGGACACCATCTGCAGCAAAGCATGCCACTCAACCACTCACACTCACGCAAGGGGGGCGGGACGGTGCCCCCCCCCCCCATCCCCCAGGGGAAAAGGGGGTGGGCTGGGGTGGGGTGAGGATACAACTGTGTTCGGCTTCGATCTCGTCATTCTGTCATGTCTAAATGTTAGGAATCCCACCAGACACCCGCCCCTCTTTCTCTCCATCTTTGTATAGCTGGCCCAGGACGCTTGTCATGTCTAAATGTTACAACCCCCTCACTGTGTGTGTGTGTGTGTGTGTGCACACGCCGGTCCAGGATGCCTGTCATTGTTAAATGCTACGTGTCCATTGTTTCAATCCCTGAACTATACTCTGTACTCTGAAACATTCCCAACCCCCTCCCCCGGCCCTCCCTCTATCTATCAATCTTTCCGTATCCAGTGTTTCTATATTTTCAAATTGGCATGCTATAATAAAATTTGAGTTAGAATATAGGCAATCCGGCCCTCAGCAGAGTGGGAAGGAGAGTTATGTGAAAGACAACTGTACCAAAGGACACTCGTCTAACTACAATGATGAACGCAGAAACAAAGAGACAAAAGCCCGCATCTGACATTCGAACGGGCACGAATCTTAATTTTGCAGGCGGGTTGCTATTGACGAACGAGGACCCATAAACAGCAGCAACGCCATCTGTATAAAATAGTTGACGGTTGGGTGGCAGAGCGCTAGCGTGCTGGAGGCATGGTACGGAACCCGATCAACTTGTTCTGGATTCAAATCCAATTATCAATACAATTATAAATATCACGGGATTTCCACTCATTGAGCATGTGCAATTATTATTAAAATACACGTTATTAATATCATTAATATTATTATCATAATTGCCAGCACTTTTTTTCCTCTTTTGCGTTTACAAAGGCTCACCCGTCTGGTGACATCAATGTGTGAACTAGGAAGGAAAGTGCACTGCATACAAAACTTTGGATTGGCCGTAATGCGAAAAAGGTTTTTATTCTCTTTGAGAGTCCTGTATTTTAGCTTTTCCTTATAATATCGACCGACTGCATCCTCTGCGATATAATAATACAGTGGATCAGTACTAAATTCCCGAGATGGTTCTGTCACTCACCTTTCGTCCTCCGGCCTCGTCGGTGGGGATGTATCCAGAGACAAGCTGTGGGGAGTGTTGCATCGAATGGATACCACTGTGTTGGTCTGCAAGACAATTTAGAAATAGAAAAGCAAATAAATAATGATATGACTGTCCATCTCATCAAACCGCTCCCGATTCCGCTTTCCTCTCTCTCTCTCTTTCACCCACTCCCCCCCCCCCCCCCCCCAAGCCACTCACACAAAAACACACAGATCTCCTTTTAAACAGTTTAGCTAGTTTTCCAGAGCAAGTTACAGAGGTCCTTATTAACATAGAGACACACATGGACCGATAAGTAATTTTTCATGACATCTTATTATCTTTAAAAGTTGTTGCACGTCGAATGGAACACATGTAGGTGCAATTACTTCCATGTTAAATTGAGAGGTTAAGTGTGAAGCATAGAAAAATGTATACATTTATGGAAAACCAACAACGTTCACATACCAAGGAGGTGAATAAAAACCAGTCTTTTCTAGGAAAGGAGGTACATACTAAAAAATTATATGAATACTAATGACATCTTGATTTCAATGTTTATTATATAACTTGCCGAAATAAAATTAACAAACATTTTATTTTATTTGTAACACTGCATAGCTAATGAATCAAGCAACAAAATCTATTTCTTTTAGGTATGATCTGGCAAACATCGACTAAATAATTGATAAACGGCCAGGGTCAATGATAAGGCGGAGGAAGTTGTGTTAAAAAACTACACCAAGAAAAAGATACCATCAAATAGTTGACACATATCAGCAAAATCTGCTACAAAGCCAACTCAATGCTTGACATCACAAGACGAATCTTAAAAGACTGCCCTATCCATTTTAAAACAACAAGCTTACAATATATGGTCGCCCTATTTAGGGATAAGGTTGCGTCATTTAGAACCATCACCTCTAAATTTGAGACAGGAGAAAGTGCAAAGTAACCCTGCCAAGTTTGTAGTCAGCGACTAGAAAGACATAGCAGCGTGAGCACTATGTTGGCAAATTAAATTGGGCACGACTACAAGAAAGGAAAAAAAACCCACAATCGCCTCATTTTCTTATATAGGATCCTCAATCACAAGGTTGCTGTCCTGGTTGATTTGTTTAACTTGATCAGAAGACCACAAAGCCACACGCTCCCTCCAACACCACCGCTTACAAGTTCTCATTCATCACACGCACCATCCCGGACTGTAAGAAACTCGCAAGCAGATTGGATGGTAGCATCAACATTTACAAAACAATTCAGATCTACTCAACCACAGAGCATTAGAACCTCTATAATTCACTCGACTCAGATTTTAGTCCCTTTGGACGTAAGTACAGATACTAGAGAAGGTTGACAGGTCTTGTTCATAAGAATGCGAGAATGACTAACAGACCAACAGGTCCCATGGGCTAAACTTCACCCTTGACATAAACTTACAATCATCACATGTACAAAAAAAATGAAGGTAATATAGCTATACTATAATGCTATTTGTCCCAATTATTACCACGACTCAACACATATATATATACAAGATACTGTCTTAACTGTGTACATAAATGCGCATTCGCCACAGTGGACAAAGTTTAGACAAGTAGCTTGAGAAAGAGCGAGAATGTATTGATAACGAGTGGTTTTAAAGCTACTGTTGTCGTTGGAGAGGGATGAGGATGTACATGTAAAGGATGCTGAAGAGAGGAGGTGAGGGATGAGGAGGAAAGAAAAGATTGTGAAAGGAATATGTCAGGGATGAGGGAAAATTGATGATTTCATCATGTCCACACACGATATTGCAGCCCTGAGACCCCAGAGGCAGACAATGTCATATATCATGTCCAAGAGGACTGGGGACTTGCCATGCTGGGACTGAGGGGCCCACACCATATCGAGGGGTCTTATTAAACAGAGACACCAAAATGGATAAGCTAGGATAAAATAGGATTATCTTGTTCAGTCTCCCAATCTCATACAGAGATGAAAGACGACTTTTAATAAGTTGGGCTGGCGAGACTAGCAAACATTTTGGGCTTGGGAGATTAAAAGATTCGCATCAATGCTTCTTCTACTTTACACAAGACAACCACATCATGGCATTTTCATTTTTCTCTTCCGTACACTGTGTTAGGGGTCTAGATAGTGGGTTCATAGCAATAGGAAAGTATGCTATAGGATAATGAAATATCATATAACCCTGCTGTAATCAAATTTCAATCTCAAATGTTTAATTGAGAGGAAGCCTTTCTTTACAATTAGATGATAGGCAAAGGAGTAGAGGAAAAAGAAAAAAAGACAACCACAGAAACGAAGAGAGAAACAAACTTCCAATTTCCAAACTTCCCATTGTCCCCATGCCCGGTCTAGCCGTGCGTTGAGAGATGTAAGCAAAGGCCTCTAACTACCTTAAACTCTGCTAAAACTTCTAGAGCCTGACTTCAAACGACGAACTTACAATTTAAATGCGTGACGTGGGCATGAAGAATGCCTAAGTTTGAACTTGTAACTCTTAGGAGACATTTTTTACCAGTACAGTTTAGATGACAACTAAGTAAGCCCTGCCAAGGTTTAGTATGGCACTGTTGTCTGTGCGAGTGTCTGGAATTCGGAATGTGGGCCCCAAGTTCACAGAACGACAAAAAAAATATATTTTTCTTAAACGAAAGAAAGAAAAGGAAGAACAAGTCAACAACAACAACACACATTATGGACATTATCTTTGTGAGAGAAAACAGCTGAAAATCCAACCATACCCAGATAGCCTATCAAAACGTGTAGTACGGTACATTGAAAGTATGGTGTGTGAGTGTGCCCGCGTGAGAGAATAATGTGCTGTGCTTGCGTGTTCTAAGTGTGTTAACATCTACGCACTTCAATTCTCTCTGTGAGATGTGTGTGTGTACGCGCGCGTTAGCATGTGTGTGTAGGAGTGACTATAAAAACAATATTACAGGGAACCCGCGATAAGATAGCAAGGCGACTAGGTTGAAGGAAGAAAACCGAAGGCAAGTTCTTTTCATAAATGGTACACAGTGTGGTAACTGACTTGTTTGTTCCAAGGGGGTTTGAATGGGACTGTTAGTTATTAGTCGTGTGTCAGATAAAGCAGGCCTGCGTTGCTCATGCTATTTTGTGCCACGAAACGAAATTGAATGTAAGGAAGGAAAGAAAAACATAGATAACACTGCTAAAAGTAGTAGGTGCTCACGAACAACGCCATCCAACAGAGTTCAACGAAATGAACACCAACGCACAAATGTAAAAATATAAGGATGAAGAGGCAATGGAAATAGATGAAGGGCGGATATCAGACAATTCGATGAAAGAGAGAGAGAGAGAGAGAGAGAGAGAGAGAGAGAACAGACTTGGACTTGGACTCGCGCCAGCGGAGTGGATTGAGGGTGGATTCCCAAGTTCGTACCAACGGACGGTAGGTAATAGACAGTAGAAGGTAGTCTACACTGCCTGACAGCCACCAGACTCGGGGATATTTGATTTGGAGAATGTTGGTGTCTTTGAAAGCTTGAGGAAAGCTGGGTTGGAACGAGAAGGGCGGATTGTAGGTGTAGACAGACGATAGACATAACATATTGGAACAGCATTACCGATAAGAAATAAAACCACGAGAAGAATAAAGACAGATTAAAACCCGCCCAGCCCACCATCGCAATGACTACTGCAGGCAAAAAAAATGTCAACAGATCTTGGTTACTTGCCTCAGACAGTTATTAACAATCACAATTACAGTACTGCTAGTGCAACACATTGAAACTCCTAGGGTCAGTCTGTCCAGAAACAGGACGTCACAATCTACATAAAACGTGTACCAAACGAAATGCGCACACACACATGCACCCCCCCCCCCCCCCCACTCTCTCTCTCTCGTTCTCTTTATGATTGACCGAGAGAGAGAGAGAGAGAGAGAGAGAGGCACCATCGACCAACACAAAACAGAAGTAGACCCTGATCAGTAAAAGGCATCATGGTTTTTTGTAACGTAAATAAATATTCCTACGAGCACTGGCATTTTCATTTCAAAAAGTCGAAACACCGAATTTGAAAAGGGGAGGCTGGAGCACTATAAAAAACTCTGAAGGCAGTGGTTTTGTTTGAGATTGCCTTAGAAAGTACTTATAACGATGGTGACGACAACAACCTGTAAGTACTACCCTGAAGGCAATGCTTTCGTTCGACTCGGCCAAAAACATAATATCAGTCGACGACGACATTTAGATGAACATGTTACGATGAAATAGATAAATGTGGTGACGACGAGCACGATGATGATGTTAAATGAAGCCAGGATTGGGAGATGAAAACCCTACCGTGCAATGGTGCTGTTATCGCGATTGGTGTGGGTGAGAATTGGAAGGAAACCTTCAAGACGTTCAACGTTCCTGTATTAACAATTTCGGCAAACTCCCACGACATTGGGGGCCTGGCTTAATCATTGCCGTTCTTGGTCGGCGGGTTTGTTTTTTCTGTCCAGTATTTTTTTCATATTCGCATCCTCTTTCCAAACTGTCTTTATGCCTCTTGTTTTTTTTTTGGGAAGGCGGCGGATGGAAAAAAATTAATAAAACGAAAATAAAATAAGAAAAAATAAACAGGTTATCCACCCCCCCCCCCCCCCTCCCAATCATCCACAGGCACAGGTTTAGAGGAAATAAGAGGGGATATGACTAATTAAACAGGAGATGCGTAGATCCTACTGGCAGCAAAACAACAAAGGCAGAATGAGACCGGATATGATTCCTGCTTACAGCACTTAGAGGGCGATAATATGTTACATAACGTCCCTAAAAATAAGAAAGATTTGGAGAGATTTGAAAAAAGATTACCATAATACAGAAAAAAACACTTAACACGGTGATAGAGACAAAAAAGAAAAACATAAGAACCAAATAAGAGGTAAAGAGGTGAAAATGTCACCAAAAAGGAGGAATTCCTCATTTTGGTGGCAAACTGGCATCACTGTTAACAGAATGCAAAGAGACTAATAGGCAAAATATTTTTTTTTTAAACTAAAATGGATCCTTATTTTTAGTTAATATTTCAAAACGCATTCTTGAACTTTTAAAATTCTTTGGGTTTTCCATGGTATACTTCAGGGAGGGGATTTCGGTAACTGGCTCTTTCAAACTCAAGTCTATGAGATATGTAAAATAATTTGCATGCTAGTCTTTATTTTTTAATTTAAAAACAGTGCATCATCAAAATTGCCTAGACATGCCGCCATAGATTCTACATCATAAAAAAAAATTAATCTAAGTGAAAACAAGATAGATAATTCATCATATCTTATAAGAAATGTAAATGAAAGATTGCATGATCATTAAGAAGTTGAGAATTTCAAATAGATATGATATAAGAAAGAGAACGAAATCATGCTTCACATTTAAATATCAATTCATACTTTTATCACTCAAATTAGCTTACCAGCAGCGCTTCTCCTTCTCGTCGTCTCCCTGAAGTCATAAAACGGTGAAACACGGTTAGTTTCGGAAGAGGGACTCAAATTAGGGCTGAGATTGATAAGAGGAGGACTGTGCGTACTGATGAGGTTATCGTTGCTGTCTAAAGTGAGGGCCGCTGCAGCTGCTGCTGATACTGCAATCTGTTCAGCAGTACTAGATAGACATAGGTCATCAGCCCCTGGCACTAAATCCAAGTCATCTGCATAGCATGGCACAAAGTGGTGATGATGGTGACTAGGGTGATACTGCACAAGGGGCGTGTCCTGAGAATGATCTACTGGCATAATCCAAATTTGTGACGATTTTTATCAACTGTTATAACGTCTGAAAAAAATAATTGATCTTGCTTAATTTTCAATCATAACTGTAATAATAGTTCAGGGTGTAAGAAAAAGAGAGAAGACATGAAGTTGAGGCCTTGTGACCAATTAAGTATAAAAACAGGTTCACGAAAATCGTTAGCCCAAGGTGATTGAAGTGTCCAACCAAGGCTTTTACCTTTACAGAAGAAATCGACTAGCAAGGACGAGAGACTAAGACAACGGTCTAAACAGCCTCTACATGTAAACGTGTAAAGTTTTTTTAAAATCTCAGGTCCATCAACTAGACTTCAGATAACAAGGCTAGCTAGCTAGTCTAGGGTCTTAGACCCAAGAATGTTTTATCAAAATTGGGCATTTTGTGAGTGTATCAGTCCCTGGCTTTTCGAGTTCAAGAGAGGTTGCCAGATAGGTCAAAAAGTAACCAAATCAAAGAAAACAATTATAATGATAAAAAAACTGTAATTCAAGCTGCTGGAACTGAATCCAATTCATGAAACTTGCCTGACACACACACAGGTTCATCACTTGGACCTATACACTCTACCAGTAACTATTCGGGGACCCATACACTCCACCAGTGACTTTTAGGGGACAAATACACTCTACAGACAAAAAATATTGATACACACAGTTATACACACACAAAAAAAAATTGGGCTGAAAAAAGGAAAAGTAACAGGAAAATTTCTGGCAACCTCCCTTATGCCAATATGAAACTAGAATGCCAGGGACTGATACACGCGTCAAGTGCCCAAAATTGACTTTCAGGGTCTTTGGTCTCTTGTGCATCTTTATCCATGCCATGATCAGTCTCAATTTGTCTCTAGACATATTTACAACGACCTCATGGTAACAGCTATCTATCGTGCCCAAGTTTTTCCTTATTATCTGCTTGATATTAATTCTGAGACCTGATTAAGGCCCAATCAACATATCGAGGGATATCTAATCTAGAGATCGCTGTAGTCGGCCTATCAATCTAGAGACCCTAAACAGACGTCAATAGGAATACACTTTTTAGACCCCCAAGATATCTAGGTATCTGTACACTCCAAGCACCAACTGAAATTTTATGTTTAAAACGTGTTATTTAATGTACTTTTTGACGCTGAACACGAATATATCAAAATTATTTGGAGGACAACTCTAATGAAAATTGGACTATTTTGCAAGAATTAGGTCAATTTTTGTCTTATTTGGTAAAACCAGGTCGATTTGGCGGAGTTATCTATTTGTAGCACTTTAGGTCAATTTGGCACAATAATATGGCAGTCCTAATTAATTAACCAATCAATGTTCTGTCCATGGACTGGATGAGCGGTCACTTTTTGAGATTTAGAGCTAAAGGGGGGTGGGTTTCCCCCCTGATGTTGTGCTAAATAGTGTGATTTTATGCTCAATTTCCTGATATTGTGCTTACTGTGGTGAAAATTTGTGTGGATGGAGTGAAAACTGCCGCTCTAGCCCACAGTCCAAATTAACAAACCCATCCCTGTTCATCCATGGACCGGACATTCGTAAGGTCAGTTTGGTCTAGCTAAAAGGGGGTTTGCCTTATTTGGTAAAACTAGGTCGATTTGGCAGAGTTAACTAATGGTAGCATGTTAGGCCAATTTGGTGTAATAATATGGCGGTCCTAATTCATGAACCAATCAACGTTCTGCCCATGGATTGGACGAGCAGTCACTTTTGAATTAGAGATCTAGATAGAGCTAAAGGGGAGTTTCCCCCCTGATTTTGTGCGAAATGGGTGTGATTTTATGAAATATATGTCTATTTTGTAGAGATCTACCGCTCTAACTGTCTTTCAAAATGGCGGAAAACACTCATTTTTAGAGGGGGCTTCCCTAGCTGTCGCCCCCAAATTGTGACAGTCAAATCGTGTTCAGGAGGCAAAATTACATACTAAAGTAAACAAAAAAAACCCCACAAAAATCGGCCGTGTGCTCGGATCGTACATTTACGGATATCTAACCCTTTCACAGCGAGCTCTGATTCGAACCCAACTGAAATAGGAAAACTCTTGAAAAATAATGTGTTGCCATAGATCAGATTTCAGTGAACTGACATACTATGACAATAGGTCTATCTAGGACTCCTATGACAATAGCCTGAACTTCAGGCTTTTTTCATATGTCAGTTCACTGTAATCTGATTTATCTGGTGTAAAAACTGACAAATCTTGAAGATTTTAGTGTGTATAGCAGTGAAAGGGCTAATAACTTGGACTATTTGTCAAGTCTTTCCACACATGGAGCTAGAAAGAGTCTTAGCATTCTAAAACATTTTGAGGGAGAGAGGGCGTGTAAACGAATCCGTTTTCATTTAGATTCTGAAGTCAGAGAAATGAGTTTGAAATAACTTAGCATAAAATTTCATTTCCCACGGGAAAAAAATAGAATAGAAAGTATATAGATATTATAGATAGATAGAGAAGGCTTACCATGAATAAGAATGTTTAGACTTGAGGCGTGAGAAACACAATGATTAATCCAAAATGAAAATGAAATATCTATAATGACTAACGTTCACTATCCATCCACCACGAACTGATAAAATGCAACAGGCACAGACTGTTGGCTGCCAATCCCAGCCGGGTCCGAATGCGTAGGCTCAAACAATGGCCTTCCTCCCCGCAGTCTGACTGACTGAAGTTGAAGGTAGGCCTAGCAAGCAAGAGCGAGGGTGAGAAAAGTGGGGAGGAAGGACGACAACCCCATGGGGCTTTGGAACTCACCACCATTGGAGGGAAGTAAAGACTGTAACGAAACTAGAATAAAAACCCGAGAACCGGGCCCACGGTAGATAACAGACGCTATTGATACTTTATTGTTTCCTCGAGTCTTATTAATCGTAATATCTATCTAGTCTAGATAGGTCTAGACGTCTAGAATCTAGTCTAGATAGAAGAGAGCTTAGCTAGACTAGACTATTTAGAAGATAGTCTATATTATCACTCAGCAGCTATGAGAAGATATTGATTTTAGCATCAGAATCAAAATAACAATAATGCTATTCCGGTGTTTTATCTATAAGATAGAATATACTAGACAGCTAAACAATATAGATAATAAGTCTCTACATCACCACGTATTGACATTTGTGTAACCTACCATGTCTGTCTAAGGTAAAAGAGATTTTATTGAATATCCATCTTGATTTATTAACATACCATCGAATGTATACGTCCAATACATGCTTGTCGTGTAAAAATGCCCATTAGATACACGTCTAGACTATCTGCTATATATCTACCTCCCTAGGTCTACTGGTTAGAAATTAAAATCTTGTTTCATTATTAAGTTTCTTTACACTAACAAAACAAAACAAAAATCTAGAGTCTTGATAGATAAATGGGCTTGGAGTAACAATCACTGAAACATGTTGTTTTAGATCTTTCTTCTTCAAAATTTTAACGACTAAGAAGCACAGCTGTTTGAAATACGTTGATCATTAACATGTTTCATTCAAGCATTACTCTAGACCACCAGCTTTTTGTGGTCTTCTGATTCGGCACGAGTGAGATTTTAGACTACATAACATAGTCTATATAGAACAGCAATTCTGCTAGTCTTCATGTAGACTAGTCTAGCTCGATCTCTAGATTAGAAAGGTACCGTAGCTGAAATCAAGAAGGTCTATCTATCTAGATATCTAAGGAATGAAAAATAGACATGAAGAAAAAGTAGCATCTAGATAGACGTCTAAACAAAAATAATTGGTATTAGGTCTAGAGAATGATTTTTTAAACACTAACCAGTGGTGACAACCCAGGAATGATGGGTTTAAATTGATATTTAGCTATCTAGTCTACAGATGGAAGATAGATAAACTAAGTCTAGTCTATAGGCTAGACCTAAACTAGAGTCTAGACTAGATAGACGTCTTAGCTACATATTTCTCAAGAGAGTCTATAGTCTATAGTCTACGTCTAAATGCGGTCTCTCTAGACTCTAGACCGTCTATCTATTGTTGTAGACTAGCTAGCTAGGCCTAGGCTATAGACTCAAGTCTAGACTAGTCTAAGACTAGAGATAGTATAGCCTAGATTATAGTAGACTAGACAGTCTATCTAGAATATATAGACAGACTAACTCAATCAAATGTCTCCATGTAGAGACCTATGATCCTTCAACAGTCTTGCCATTGCATGGAATGAGAAAAATGTGAATTATAAATATGGATATTAATGAAATGATAAAACCTGCAAGAGGTCTAGACCAATAGATATCTAACTTACCTAGCTTACTCCCAAGGAGGGCCCTCATTGCCTCCTCTTAAATATGAAGGGGACACTTTTTTGTCTTCATATTGCCGGAACAATAGAGAGTGCCCCTATTTCACTCTATACTTACCACGAACACCTTCACAAGAAATATGATTGACGTAGACTAGGGGATTGAGTGAGAGTTGAGAGAACTTCGGCAGGGAGTAGAAACTTTAGAAAAAAGTTTATCAATCCAGTTCGGGTTGTCCATAAAGTAAGTTTTTTAAAGTTTTATTATATCTTGTCTGTCTTTCTCACATCTTTAACTTTTTTCTCTCCACGGAATATCTCTTTTAATGGGAAACACTTTTTTTTCAAGATGACTCTAGACTATAGACTCTAGAATCTAGTCTATCAAGACGTTATCTAGACCTAGGCTAGACCCTCGGAATAACTGGAAGATGATTCTGAGTTCGAACTGTTTCTCCAACCTTAGTAGATAAGATAATCTAAATCTTCTTTTGGTCTTAATAATTCTTATTGTCTCTCCAAGAAATCGAATAAGATAGTTTTGACTACCCTAGTGCTAAACTTTATTAACATCATTAAGACAACTTCTAGGTTGTCTCTAAGTTAAAATCAAAGTTTTGGTAAGTTTTCATTTTGAGAAATTTGCATTTTAATTGTGTTTTGAAGATTGTTTGAATGCTTGGATCTAAAATGTCTTTTGATTTTCTATAAGTACCCATCAAGAAGGTCCATTTCATAAGACTTAGTCTGCTGTGGACACATATTTGTCAGACAAGCTGACTACCACTGTGACCCATATATATTACATATTTGTCTGACTTTGTCTTCAGCGCTTTTCAAGAAAATTACATGCTCATTGCCGGCTAATAACTCAAAATGATAAAAATATAATTATTTTCTATCTTTATTTGTCCCATTAATAATAATATTAATAATAATAATAATAATAAATCTTTATTGTCCTCAAATAGTGGCAATTTTTCATTTGCTTACACATCAATGT
>JAUEKZ010062967.1:0-16947 GCA_031471865.1 Melibe leonina | reverse complement strand
GGCCAAAACAAACGCGCTCAAATGTGATAGTAGAGAAATAATAGAGGAAAATTCAATGGTGGCCGCAAGTGGGCATAAAAACCAATGAAGGTTTCCCCCCCCCCCCTTTTTTTTTTAAACAACAAAGTTTAGAATACATATGCCCCTACATAGACTAGAGACGTTTTCTTTTCATCGCCATGATAATAATAATAAATGGTCTGGTTTTTTTGGGTTTTTTTTACTGATTAGTACTCCCCTCCCTTTTAGAAAACCAAAACGAACTACATTTAACAATGTGCCCAGATGTAGAATAAAAGAGCCATTTTAATCAGGGTAAATATTTTGAAAAACTGTAAAGACTTTTTTTTATATATAGTCCTGTCCACTCCTATTCAAGTTGGTTAGTCTTGGTCTGCATAGAAATATTTGAATAAATATCGGTTAAAGTTAAAGACTTAGGAATATGATGATAGTATGGTTTGTAATTGATTATAACCGTGTCATTTGCTGCCAAATTTAAGTCTACGTCTCTTGAAAAGTGCGTTTTGAACGATCAACTGCAAATGTCTTTGTTTACATTAAAAGTGATTAAAGTAACCTATTATTTATTATCGAGGACCTTAACTTCGACTTCTGCTTTTCTCGGTTCCTCCACGACATGATTCATTCAGATCACTTAGTTCTGGGCCCACTTTGGGGGAACTGGGCTCGGGTTTTAATATGTTGTATATTTTTTAGGAGTGGGGTGGGGTTCTTTTTTCTCTTCCTTTTTCTTTCTTCTTTCTTTCTCTGTTTTTTTTTTTTTAATTTAGAATTTACATTTACAACACACCATTTTGCGGAGGCAGACCACAATAAAAAGAAGGCCGTAGATATCGGGAACTGTGTCTACGTTAGTGTGAATGGCGGAACAATAAAAACAAAATAGAAAAATAGGTTTTGCTATCTGCTGGGTTAGATTTTCAGAAGTCTTCTCCCTTCATTTGAAAATTGATAAATCCAAGAGAAACGATCGCGGAAACTACCGGCATCTTTTTGAGAATCCATGTGTTTGTCGTCTGCTATGTCGGAGTTTGAAACGAAACTGAAAGTTACTGCTTCCGGATCTGATACCGAGATTGTCTAAAAATTTTAGGACGCCATTTGCAATTCTGCACAAAATCATGGATTCACAACAGATGATAAATGAAAGATTTAAAGAAAATTTCATGAAATATGTGAAAGATTATTGTGGAGGAGCTTATAATAGTTATACATTGGATACTAAAAAACGTGAACGGGTTTTGCGATGTCTTAGAGATACTAAAGATGAGTCGAGTGCAAGATTCCGGTTCTGGGTGCGATCGAAAAATTTCCGAATTTTTCAGTCTGCAGATGGGGAGGAGATACTTGCTATGCCACCCAAAACAAATGACCCAGATGATGTGAGTCTATCTAGACTAGAAGCACATGAGATGAGACAACTAATTAAAAAAAAGAAGGAATTTCAGCCCTATCTAGACTAGTCTAGATATCAATACTATCTAGACTATCTAATAGTCAATGAGTCATGAGGAAAGTCTTTTGGGATCTCTTTCTCTTACTTTCTTCACTTCTACTTCTAAGAAATTATCATGGCACCTCTTTGACATTAACCCCCCCCCCCCCCTCTCTCTCCTGTCTAAACTAAGCTGCAAATGCTGTGTGATGTGACATAGATAGACCTAGACCTTTGGTACACACACCGATTGTTTTTGCCTTTTCATTCAACAAACTCTAGTTCGATTTTTCCTGATCATATCCTAGTCCTAGATTGGATACAATGTATAAGATTTCTTATGTCTATCTTGACCTATGGAGTCCAAGACTTCAACCACTTAGTCTTAGACTAGTTGCAAACTGCATCAGAGAAACCAAACTGACTAAGTCTGAAGTTATTGATCAATAACGTTTTCTATTTCTAGTTATTTTTCCATTTTGTTTTCTTTTTCTTTTTGATATGATACATTTTTTTAGTATAGAGTTGTTGACGGGAGGGAAATGGGGCTGACAAGTACATTTAGCCTGGGATTCAAAGCATAGGTGCTTTATTAAGCAGGTCTATGTGAAGACTACCAGGATAGCTGTCACGAATTATGGGTAGCCACTAAGAACTTTGTAGATATTATTATTGTATAGTTCTTTCATAAGAACTCTATTTTTTATCATTGAAATAATATGAATTGTAAGATTGACTTCAAGGGAACTTGAGCCCTGGAACGCATCATGAAAATACATATTGCCTGGGTAAATCTGGCTGCCATTTCAATAAAATGATGATGCTTATTCTACAGGTTGATTAAATAAGAATATATGGCAAAATATATATATTACAATATTTAAAAAAAAGAAAAGCCATAGAAAACACTGTAGTGAATACCTTCAAGTTTTAAAAAAATGTTTTATAAATGCTCAATGTGGCCATCACCAGCAGTGTGGACAACATCAAGCCGATATGAGAATTCAACGTTGGATTGGGAGGAGAGTTGCTGAAGACCTTGCTCTCTGTATTTGGCCTACCATTTCCCTGGACCTCAATGTGTGTGACTTTTTCTTGTCCTGGTATGTTAAAGATCACCCCTTCCAGCAAGTATCGATGACTTGAAAGGTTTGTATAACTCCTGCAATTAACATGGTGGACCATGACATGCTGCATTGCGGAATGAATTCTCATATCGGCTTGATTGTTGGTTGGTGTAATCCTTTCCAAGGGTAAAGTTATTAAAAGAATCTCTCATTCTTGCATTGGGGTGGTTTATCTATAAGTATTTTTTCGTTTCAGCTACTAAATTGATATATTACGACCTGGAGGCTGTTCCATGACACACTCACATGCACACACCTTCTTTCTATAGATGAAATAAAGACTTGAAGGTATTATGACTACACATGTGTCCAAGCTAGTGTTTTCTATTGTTTTTATTTGGAATGTCACGTGATTGTTTTGCCATGTTCTTTTTTAATCACCCTGTACATTGTCCTTCTCTGGTTTGTTTACATGCTTTTCTTCTTTTTTTTTAAAAGAATTTATTCCGCCGAGTTGCTGTGATTGATGAGTTTTACGACATCATACATGCTGCTCATTCTGAAAATGGCCATGTTGGTCAAGCACAAACATTCCGGGCTGTAAGTGAAATATTATCTTTTTTATTCAGTTAGTTGATTTCAGTAATTCAAATTTCTCAATTACCTTACTTCTTTTGATAAAGATAAGTCTGCTAGAAAAGTCATAAAGTGTAGGATATATTACATCAAATCAATTAATTTTGGTACGTTATTTATTTAAAAAGCATAGAACTTATGGAATTGATTGTTTCCATTTGAAATGATTAGAATGATTGCCTTCCTTTATGTTGTGATTTCAGTTGACTCTTGAGTAAATGTTGCTCTAAACTGTCCATTACTTTACACAGATCAAAGCCATGTACGCTTTAGTGCCAAGAACTGTTATCATCAAATTCATTGAGATGTGTCCGACATGCTCCAAAAGTCATATGATGGCTATGAAGAAAAAAATTGACAGTGAAAGACACTCTATCATCACATCTGACCAGCTTGCAGGGGTAAAGATATATATATATATTCATAGTAGCCCATTCATCTCACTGTTTTGTTGACCGTACAATAACATTTCTCTAATCTCTTTTCTGGATTTTCTGAAAAAATAAAAATAGAAATTTTTGTGTCATTGTTTCATTGTTGATGACTCATTTTCTCATATTCTCATAAAGTATTTACATTTTGGAAGGTTCCCAACATTTTATAAAGAGCAAAGATAGTTGGGTTCTAAAATTTTCTATAAAATTGTTAGTGTGGTGATAAATCACAAAAAAAAATAATTTTTGTGTATCCTTTCTGATAAATTTTCCTTTCAATCTTCCCACAATTCCAGGAGCAACCAGCCTTTACTGTGCAAAAAAGAGACCCAGATGTCATTGATGCTGATGCTTTTGACACACAGGTTAGAAAACCTGTTAAACGGTAGTGCATATGTTACATTTTTTTAACAAAATTATTTATATCTCTGAAGTGTGCAACTTGTGTGCTAAGCCCTTTTGGATACTATGTGATTCCCATTGCTTAACATTTTTGGGGATAGGGATTTGAACCACTCGTAGAAAAATATTAGTAACTCTACAACCTAGTCAAGCTGCTGGTTTGAAACTCTCAGCTAGAGATATCATCCCGCTATATACTCAATACTGTCAAAAATACTGAAAATCTTTAATTAGCTGAAATATTCACCCTTAGTTGTAAAAATTTTGCAGATTTCTAGACTACCTAGACCACGTGTAGTTCAACTGTTATTGCAACCCCAGTTACCGATGTTATGTCTTAAGTCATGCTAGACAACCATTTAATCAATCAGAATAAGTCAATAACAACAAAATAATAAATATATTTTAAAAAAAATATATTTTTAAAGAGATCAGTCTTATCGACAGAAGCCATTTTTTGCTGTAGTAATGGTTGAAAATTGCAACACTCCACAGATTCCAATACAGTTAAGTTTGTTGAGTGAAGAAAAGGCCTTTAGAACTAAGAGAAACCACCTAGGAATTCTTTTAACCTCATGTTTATTTTGCATTCAGCTGTTAGATAGGTGTTGTATGTTTTTGACTTCAGTGGAAGTCAGTAATAGGAATGCATATTGGAAGTTTTGATGTCAGTCGAAATCAGCATGTTAAGTGTTAAGAAGGCAAATTATTTTACAAACCTGGACACTAATTCTGTAATAAGTATTACATATTTGTTTGTTTGAAATGACTCACATTATGTATTTTACTTTCAATTTGATTGTTATTGACAAGATGTGTAAAGGTATCTTTTGTTTTTCTTCCATTATAGTGTTTGGTTCCACAGTTAACAGTGACTGCGTCAAATCCACTGGTTGCCAGCAGTTCTCAGGAAGTAGCCAATGCTTTAAATGAAATCTTGTCGGGGAAACTGGGTGGCACAGATATGGAAGCAAGTGTTACCATTGAGGACAGTCCTTCTAATCAAAGCAACAGCATGCTGTTTTCGTGTCATTTGTGTAAAGAAGTTTTCAACAAAAAAAAGACTCTGCAGCACCATCTACAAAGTCACCAAGACTTTAAGCCCTCTGTTGTAAGTATTCAAAAGAGTTAGGGTTTGTTCAAATTCTCTTAACATTTATATAGAATAAAACTGGACGCATTAGGTTTTTGAAAAATCATTGTTTGAATATGCTCTCAAACGACTGAACAGATAGTGACAAAATTTTCAACACACATACATCGTAATTAAGGGAGTGTGTTTAGGACACATGATATCTTATTCAAGCTTTTGTTTTTGAAAAAACACGACCCTGTTTTCGACTCTTGGGGGATTATGTTACTTATATCAGTTATCTTCTATATTCAGCCGTATTGGGGTTGCTAGGAAATATTGAATTTCATAGAGCCTGATGCTATGATTGGTGAATATTGAAATGGTCAAATCTTCATAGACAGACAAGAAAAAGTAATTGAACATTTTATGGCTTCTCCCATAATTACTACCAATAAGGTTAACCATTGAAGGCCATAATCCCCCCCCCACATCGTCAGAAAGTATATATGACAGTATTGCCTGTCATACTTTTACGTTGACATACTTCCCAAAACATTTAAATTTTAAACTGCTATGGTATTGAAACTACCACTTGGTATCAAATTACATTGCAGTTCTGCACAGTCTGAAGTATTTTTTACATTTCACCGATTTCGAACCGATCCATTAGGAGCTGAGATATGATTTGTGGATGTGGATGTAACTTTTTCTGTCACTGCAATCAAATTTCATTCAAATTTTCCTTTGAATCTACAAAAATTTGGCTAAAAATAATAATTTCTATTGTAACTTTGATAAAGAAATAGGTCTACATTATTTAAGTGATTTTCAACTTGATAATGACAATGAAGACGAGGGTCTAGACCATAATAATGCCATCGTTTCGAATCCTGAGAGTGGCGAGCTACAATCGTAGATGTTGCTAGTTGTTTCCTGTGGACTAGGGAGCTTTATGATGTTGAAACTAGTATTTTTTTTACATGAAAAATAGGGTCTATTTTAGTAGAAACAAGTAAAGACTTGTCTAAAGTTTGAAGGCAAGCCTATTGACTTATGAGTTGTTCTCTCATCTAGATTGTAGGACCTGTGTGCAAGCGACAAATTTTGTGTAGCGCAGCAAGGGGCTAGACTATCATTCCAAAAGATTTCTGAACATCATGTTGACACATGGAAATGACCTTTGGATGAGATGCTGGTCTATCACAGAATGGTGGCTGAACTGGTAGCGACACAGCACAAGACCCAATTATTTGGCTTTGAAACCTGGATGAATTGAGGCAATTGAAGCAAAAATTCCTTGTGCAAAGAAAAAATTAAGTTCTGCTGTTACTGGAAGGAATCCAACCTGGACCCCCTTGTTTCTGTGTTGCATCACTACCCGTTCTGCCACATCACCTCCAATTTATATATAGGTTTAATTATAATCTTATCACTATCACTTTGTTGTAATCACTTTTACATCCTTACCTTTTTTTAACGGCTACAGCCTTTACAAAAGACATCTCCTGCATCCAAGAGAAGGAAGTTCAACATAGGGTTCAGCTCCCCATTTGCTGGCAAACAACGGAAAGGAGGTGTTGCAAGAAAGAAAGTCATTCTTGATCTCGACTCTAGTCCAATGGCTGCACAGGTAGGGAATTTAAGCTAGAGGAAAAGCTGGCAAGTCTGATTATGTGAGGTTTTAGGAGGAAAGCTTTTCGGCTGAGGAAAGTAGATGTATTGTTATTAATGTTTAATCTTATTGTAAAATTTGATCTGCAATTGCTAGTGCATTGAATTTTAATAAAAATTTCTCCAATGATGGGAACATGTTACCAGCCGAGCCAAATGTTAATTTATTATTACGAAAATATTATATTTAACCCTTAGAGTTGCAAATTCCCACTGGACTCAGAGAAAAACCAACTGTATTTATTTTGATACTGCGATGAACCACTTTGTCTTATTGTAAACCGGAAACATTGCCAATGTCACGTGATTGTTCAATTTTTGGATACTTTTTATCATGTCTTTCTACTGGCATTGATCGCAAGATATTCTCTGTTGAAAATGGCATTCAATATTCATAACAAATTTTGCTACGAGGCAATCTTAATGAAGTTTTTTAGAGAGTGGTGTTAATGAATTGGAGGGTGATTTTGCAGATGAGAGCGATGTTGAAATGGATAGAAGGATGATGGAAATGAACAAATTAATTATCAACAACCCGATCTAAGTGACACGCACAGGAACTTTAAGCATGGAGAAAATTGACGACAAACATTCAAAAAGCAAAAGAAAAACACAAACAGTTGACTTTCTCGTTTTATTTTCTTGGTACTCTAAGGGTTAAGCATCGTTTTTAACCTATTCCTTCCCGACGGCTTTTGGATTTTCTACTCTTTGATTCCCGGGGTAAGGGAGATCACTCTGATTATGACAAAACTTAATTTTTTCAAAACATTATTTCATCCTTTGAAAATTTATTTAAATACACACAACACATAAAAAATGAAAGGGGAGGAGCTAAATTTTACAATGGTATATCGTTTTATTAGGTTAAAAGTTTGAAAATGTGTTTAAAAAAATAAATGTGTAGCGAAATGACGGTTTTTGCGTTTCTCGCTCGATGTTTTCTTATTTTTGTCACTGTTAATGGCCATGTTTTAAGTTTTCATGGCATTTAATAGAAGCAGGCACCTCATTGCAAGTTGATATGGCCCAATTGGTAGCCTGTATTTATCTCTTGGGTCCTTAAACTAGACATTTTCACCCCATCATCGGAACACCGATCAAAAGTTGGGTTTGTTTTTGTTTACACATTGCACGAGAAAGAATGAAAGTCTTATCCGGCTTTCTGCATAAAATACTAGAAATCGCACCGAAAACAAACGAATAAGCGCAAGTATCGCCCAGTGCGAGACTTCGTTGCTATTTTTAGTTTAGAAAGTGAAAGTGGTTATGTGAAGTGTCTATGTCGCACTGTGGCGCATCTGGTCCAGATCCCTATGTCGCATCGAGTCGCATAGGGAAGGAATGGATTAAGTTTAAGCTGTTAAGTATAAATTGGATTTGAGTTTTTTTTTGTTTTTTTTTAAAAAGAGACAAAGTCATTCTGAAATAGACTATTATTGGTAGGTTATTGTATAAAACAAGTGATTCTTCTGCTTATTTTTTGTACTGTATTTCATTCCCTCATGTTTTAAACCTTAAGTAAAGATGATAAGGGGTAGCAAAGACAGTAGAAGGAAAGGCAAGCACCCTCAAGATTTTTACTTTTTGAGGGTTATGAATCTTTCTGTTATTTCCCTTTAATTTGGGATGCTTAAATTTTTCGATCTTCCTATTCCATGTTTTGGTGTTCTTAGAATTAGAATCCTCTTATTTCATTAAACAAACACATAGAAGACAGACTCCCAAAGGGAGACGACTACAACTCATAAACAGCAAAATTATGAAGTCAACTCTTTGTCCTTAAATACTCATAGTGATAGAATCCATTTAAATATAGTCATGTCCCATTACTAGATACTATATTAACTGTGACCCATTGAGTTGAAGCTTAATGTTGTGAATGTTGCCATGATTTCAGGCCATTATGCTGGCGGCTTCCCGGCCTGATATTGACCTGATGGCCATCAACTGTGTGGTTGGCCGCGTCTCTGTCCTAAATGCCTGTGAGAATGCTCTTCGGATTTTGAAAGCCTGTGGCAGGGAAGATGTGAGTCACTTTTTCTGATATCTGATTAAAATTCACAACATAAAGTTGAATTTGCCACATATTTTCTTTGGTTAGCTTCTCATTAAAATCCAATGAGATGTTGCCAAATGAGACTGAAAAATGGCTATGTCTTTGGTTATACAACGATGCAATATCAAAGAGAAAGAAATATTTTTAATCTTGCCTACAAATACCTTTGAAAGCTTTGCTTTTTGTTTTCATTACATGTGATTATTTTGCTGAATAAAGTCTCATATTCAAAATGAGATTACTGAGAGTAGAAGCTAGTTTACTGCATCACTTGATATGTTTCTCAATGTCAGAAGCCAAATCTGATATGATAATCTTACTTTCACTCTGATGTTTTTTACTCTAATTTCAAGTTTAAAAGTGTTTGGTTACCAAGTATTACAACTAGTGGCACTTCATGAATAAATAATCAGATGCAGGTAATAGTAATACTCTTTTCTGTGTAACAAGGTGCATGTGTGTCGTGGTGCCGAGAAATCTCTGCTGGGTCTGATGGGTAAAGACAGCAACCTCCCTGGAGCAGCCTGGTCCCAAAAAGTTGAGGGTCACGTTCAGGCTGAGCACTCAGTATCCTCCCTAATTAGATGTGTCAATGAAAATCCTGGTGTGTGAAATTATAACCCTTTCACAGTGGGGTCTGATTCTTTCTTACCAAAGAGAACATGTACAATTTTCAAAATTTATGTGTTCTTTTACCAGATTAAAATCAGATTTCAGTGGACTGACATATGTCAAAAACCTAAATTTCAGTTCCCTGAAATCTTATTTATCTGGTATTAATTAGGACAGGCAAGTATTGAAGATTTTGATGTATCTTGTCAGTAGTTTGAGAACAATTTTTAGCATTGAAAAAGCTAATAATGATTTAAATGTCTGCTTGTGTCATAGAATTAAGAGTATATTAGAAGTATGCCTATACACTCAAACTTTGTTATAACGACACCCATTAACATTGTACTGCCTATCTCACCAATCACTATCACTAGTTTTTAGTTGTGGGACAGTTCAGTACTTATCGCAACCCCAGTTACAGATGACTGGTCTAAATTAATGCTAGACAATCATTCAATCGATTAGAATATATCAATATCAAAAAAATAATCAATTAATTTTTGATAATCTCATTTAAAGAGATTGGTCTTGTCGCCAGAAGACATTTGAACAGGAATAATAGGTGTTTTGACATAAAAACATAAAAATGGATAAAGACAGCAAATGTCCATGGATTTTGATGCGGTAAAGTTTGTCTTGCTCTAGAAAAACCCTTTAGAACCAAGGGAAACCACTCAGGAATTCTTTTTATCCTTGTTTTTTTTTTTTCATTCTGCCGTTGAGTATAGTTCACTACGATTTAGACTTGAGTCGAAGTCAGCAATAGGAATGCATATCGAAAAGTTTCGACTTAAGTCGAATTTAGCACGTTAAGAGTGAAAACTTGATCTCACTGCCATGTCTCAGTTTAGTCATTGAATACAATGGGAGAGGGGTAAGGGATACACACAGAGGTTGTTTTTATCATGGTCCTTTTTTTAAAGAGTTCTGTTCAAGGGTTTAAGCCTGCATGGATTTTTTGTATATATATACCGGATGACCTTTTAAAACATTTGTATGCATCATTTAAATAGAATTTAATTCATATTTTTACCATTGATTTAAGGATTGGGGGTGAGGTATTTAGGACTATGATGTAGATAATTCAGTTTTGGTCTTTACTCCATCTCCCTTTGCATTGTGCATTATTATTCAATTGCCAGTGCCTTGTCATACCATTGCTGCAAGCTTAGCTGAGCAGAGAAATTTATGTCTAATGTTTGTTGATTTTGTAACTTTGTTTGATATAAAGTCAATGTTTTATTCTTTGTGTGATTTGTTTTATTTCCTCATTAAGGGGAGATCACCCTTGTGTGTCTTGGTCCTCTTACAAACCTTGCCTTGGCTTTACGGCTGGATCCTTTTGCTGCAAGTCACCTCAAGGAAATCTACATTGTTGGTGGAAACATTGAAGGTGCTCGATACATTCTTCTTCTTAAACTGATCCATAATATTTCTTGTCCTGGAACAAGTACTGAACTTATGGTCTTACAGACCCATGCTGTTGTTTTAAATTTTTTTTTTTAGTACAAGTTGTTTGTTATTTAGATTACACTCAAACCATGGTATGCGACCAGCTTTTGGCTCTGGAATGGGCTGATCACTATATACAAACACTAAAAAACTTGCAGACCCATAAATTGCCCTGCTATAGCCGGTTTACCAGCATTTTATTGACAAAGAAATAAGCTGTCAAGCCCCAATAGTTTTTTTGTTTTTATTTTTCAACGACAGAAGTCCTCTCATGAGCACCATCTTTCCAATCATTTCAAGGCTCTTCTTCTCTCTATGTCACTGTCACTGTGTGTCATACATTGCCGCACGATCCCCTCTTCATCGCGGACGAAGTTATTTTTAGTCTGGGACGTAGCGCTCTTATCGAACACAGCGGGCGGGTTAACCCTTAACGTGCTAACCTCGCATACAGTGCAATTTCCGGATAACGACATCGCTCGGGACCATAAAATTATGTCGTTATTCGGAAATGTCATTATTTAGAAGTTTCCAAGATGGCGGACATTGGGGTGTGGTAAATCTGTCAATGAAACAATGTGTTGTGCTAGTTGTCTCCTGCAAGTCCGGTTTTACTAGAATGTATGTCTCTATTTAGAGACTTTTATGACTAATGTTATATAGCAAAAAAATCGGGACCTGAGGCCTATGTCGTTATCCAGAGAATGTCGCTATTCAGAGGTGTTGTTATCCGGAAGTTGCATTGTAATTAATTCTCAATAACTGGCCTGCTATAATTTTATTGCTACCTTACTAAACCTCATCAGAAGAAACCCTCAAACACCCGCTTACCCATTAATTCCTTCAGCAGTGAATTACTCTGTAATGACCCAAGAGACAATAAGTTCTTTCACCTTCTTTAACTTATTTTCGCCCTACCCCTCATGGTATTTTCATTGTACGGCTATTTTTGTTATTCAGCCAACTTTTTGTTTTCTCTGCACTTAGCAGTATTACCAGGTTTGAGTGTAAATCTTACAGTGAGGTCATACATATATGTATACTCTACCAGATCTTTTTGGACATGTTCATCTGTTAACCCATAAGCTACTACCCCATCTGGCATGAAGTCATGACGTGGGTACCACCTATTTTGAATATTTTTGAAATTCATTTTGTTTATTATCACTTGTTCTAATACTTTGCTATGTTCCAACAAAGTTGCTTATGATACCAAAATTCTGTTTGTGGCGTGAATAATTTTTGTTTAAAGAGTTTCAGTGATGGTCGAAATTGGCTTTCAAAAATCTTTTGAGAAACACAAATTATGAGGTGTGGGTGTCTATTTGAGCTAAAAACTAAAAAAACATGCCAAAGCACGAAAGCAAAATTAAGTTTTCCAAACATCGCATGCGGTTCTCGATCAATCAACTTTTGTTTGTTTCTGAGATCAGTGTATTCTGATGTCTGTTGATAGTGGCAGTGACAGTGGAGCAGTAAAATAAATTATCTGCAAAATGAGCTCTGTAAGGTAAAAAACAAAAGTGAAAGGATAGCTGTTTTTATGGCAGAACTCCATTATCATGTACTGGTGATATAAAAAGTGATATTGATCTGACAAGCAAAAGGTCTGAAAAATTGCGCATGCAAGGCTACTGGAGCCTAGGGGTTTAAAATATCTCATTCACATCTGTTAGCTTTATAATCCCTTGTCAAATGAGTAAAATCAATGAAATTTTAAAGTTCTATTTCATTGTAAAAATTCATATTTTCACTCCTTACTAATCCTTAAACTTCTTAAAATAAAAGTTGAACAGTGCCACCAAATGTAGAAGAATATTTCCATAGGTATATCATTGTTATTTTCTTTTTGTCATGCTAAGGGCAAGGGGACATATCAACCTGTGCAGAGCAAAACTTTCTGTTTGACCCCGAAGCAGCTCATATAGTACTCCAGGAGATGCAGAATGCTTACATTTTGCCCTACGAAGTCGGTCAACGACACAGCATTCCATTTGTAAGTGAAAACAATTTTTTGTGTATGCATGTTGGAATGTAGGGTGTCTTGAATATACACAGCTTACAGTTACAGATTTGAATTCTCATTTAGCATGCAGGCTGTGATAGATAAGGCTTACTGGAAACTTTTTGTGCTGGGCTACAGTGACACCCATGTTCACACCTACAGTGTTCATTATTTGGATCTACATGTCAACCATTTAAAACTCTGATTATGCGCTTTGAGCTCTTAGGTGAAAAGGCACTCTATAAATCTTTGTATTATTATGTATTATAGAGTTATTTATATGTTTTTTTATTTACTCTGTGATACTTTGACAGGAGGAAGAATAAAGCTCACATAGATGCTCTTCTTTTTTTGATAAACTGATATTCTCTCTTACTTCATACCAGTTTGTTTTGATAAAAAATAATAGCTGGACAGTTTTTTCTTAAAATGGCTTAGTGTTGTTCAACACTCCCACATCAGTAATAATAAATGATTCTACAAACCCTTACAATAGTTAACAGAGGAAATAGGGTAGTCACATATTTTTTGGAGACCTGACCAATTGAAATATATTATTCTTGACTCTTTCATCCATAGGAACATTTTGTCACTTGCCTTAATGTTGGGTCTGAAAAATCAAATTTTCTTATTGAGTCGATGACCCAAGAAGAGCTGCAACTTCAGACAGCAGGAGTGGTGGCCCCTGAAGTGTTTGCTATTGCCATGGTGATCGACTCTACCATCATGCTTGAAAAGGAAAAGGTCTTCGCTACTGTAGAGCTCAAAGGAGAGTATTCTCGTGGCCTCATGGTTATTGATAAAAAGGGTCTGATGAACAAAACTTCTAATGTATGTGTTATTAAAAATCTAGATCTGGGCAAGACACAAGGACTCTTTGCTGCTATTTTTAGTGCCCCAGATGGAGATGACTCTACGTCTCCAAGTTCTTCATTAGGGCAAGCAAGGGATAACTCTTTACCAGTTCCAGTATTGTACAAACTGCCATCGGCGTAGAGGACCAGTTTCTCATTCCATGTATAGTAATATATAGATACTGTATATTTATGTTATTTATTTATATACTATAAAAACTCAAATACAAACATCATATATTTATTGTCAGTGTTCTTATGTTTCTCTCTGTTGTTTCTTGCATTGGAAAAGGAAGTCTTGTTACTCTAGGCATGACTTGGTTAGTAGAGTTAGTCCTTGCTTTTGCCAACATGAAATTGATCAGAAAAAAATTGCTGAATTTCTCATTCTAAAGAATGGAATGTTGGAAAAGAAAAGGAAATTTTGTTAAGACTACACAGTTCTATAACAAACATAAATGCTGTTTCCTTATAATTATACTCAAGTGCAAAGCAAAACGTTACTGATTGATACCAATTGTACTTACTTTACAAAAATGTAAAAATTTCTAAGAAGACTGAACAAAGCAAAACAGGATGTTTCAGTTTTAGTTTTAGGAAAATAGCCTTTCCTCAGAAAACCCCATTAAATTAAAAAGGGCTTAAAGAGTAAAGAGCTCTGATTACAGGGGTACAGTGAGTTATGGCCTTCTATAGATTCTCTAAACTACAATTCAATCAGGAGTGATAGTGATACATATGTATCGCAATGTTTGAGTTTGAGAGGGAGGCTATACTAACTATATATGGGTGGCTGGTGGGTGCATCTGGTAGGCGCTACTTGTGTTTCTTCTCTTTTGGTTTGACCTATCCTTTCATTTTTTCAAGCACTCTTCAGTGCTCCCTTAACAAACCTACACACAGCTGTTTTGTATCTGTTAGCTAGCTTAGCCTAGTCCTGCCTGAGCCCGTCGTCCTAACAACAGACTTTGGCCGTCCCCCATATCTTCCCATATCTTGCATTGTGGTACTGTACCTCTACAGGGTCACTTGCTATCTACACAGAAGGATTGAGTACTTGAGTACACAGCAGCAACTTCGTTCGGCTCAGGCTTCCTCCTGTCAATTCCTAACCCACTCATGGGAAACATTTAGTTACTACACTAAAGGCGGCAGAATATCTAGGGTCTTCCTAGACCATAGTGCATGATGTGATGTAGGTGGTAGCCATGATCTGTTTGTGTGTCCATTGAGATTGAGGTGTTTTTGTTTTTTAGAGATGAGGTGTAAGCAATAGGAGCAACATAAAGATTTTTATCAAGATTTGAAGCAACTCGCACTGTAATATGTTTGTTGCTGATCTTTGATAAAAGACATTTTTGCGAGTGCCTCTGGTGGTCACCTTCTCTGTTGCTTCTCTGTCAATCAACTTACTTTTTACAGCACTCTCTCAAGTGCTCCCTAGCAAGCATACACACACAGCTGTTTTGTATCTGTTAACTCAGTCTTCGTCCTGCCTGTCGGGTCGTCCTAACAAACTTATGGCATGGCCATCCCCCATTTTTTGCACTATGGTACCTAACTAATGGGTCACTTGCTTTCAAGGACTGAGTACTTTTGTAAACAAAGGGCAGTAGAATATTCTGGGTCTCCTTTGACCACGGCAGGGTCAAAGTCTGGCTCTTCTTTTAACAAGCCTATCCATCTTACTTACCACTGGGCGCATATATGATCATAACAACAGTTGCAAGCGCCCTAAAACTCTCAAGAAACAAACAAGATATTAATTATGTGTCTTTTTCCCCCTTGTATTGTAATGTAAATCATCATATCTGTGTGGAACATCCTTGGCCGGGTCAAAATAATGGCTATTCTTTTGGCTATTAATCCCTTTACCCAGGAATTATAATGAATATGACCATAGCAATTTAAAACGTCCTAAAACGCTCAATAAAAAAGACTGTTGTTTTAACAGACAGTGTCAGTGATAAGTAAGATGATCGGCTAGTGAAAAGAACAGCCAGACTTTGACTATGCCAGCCAGGGATGTTTCACAGAGAGCTGCATTTCATTGAAAAAAATCATATCTCTTAAAAAGGGTGACAAAGAGATGATTTACAGGGGAAAAAATCACCTCTCACAATCACTAAGCAGGACACACTAACAGATGACGGCTACCACCCCCGTCATGCACTGTGGACCAGGGACTGGTGTACAAAGGTTCTCAGTTCTTCAAGATATCAAGGGACCCTGCAGTTAGGTATCGGTATAGTATATTAGTATCACAGTGTAAAACACGAGGGATGACGATAGAAGACGACAGGCAGGACCAAGACTGAGTTAACAGATACAAAACAACTGTGTGTGTTTGCTTACTTGTATGTTAAAAGAGTACTGGAAAGAGTAAGATGTTAGGTAAAGCCAAAACAGATGTAGCGCCCACCAGAGGTGCCCCCAACCACCGGCTTGATTACCTCACCCAGTCACATTATAGTGCCAACCAGTCATAGTACTAGCAGCACCGTTCCCATAACGCCGTCGCAGGGAGGGAAAGATACTAAAAATATACCGATTCTCACGTCTTAGGTATAAGGCGGCCGGGATTCGAACCCCCAGCCGACCAGTTCCGAGGCAGACGCTTTACACTTTACCCCTTGAGCTACATCGTCGGTAATGGTAATGTCCTTCATTGTGGTTCATGTGGTAGACTAAAGCAACTTTTGCAGCCGATTCAGCATTTAAAAAATCTACCTTTTCAGTTCCAAATCTTATGGAGTAAAGCTTGGTAGAAAAAATAATATCTTTATCACCTTTTAAAAGGGATTTATACATCTATTTTTTCATTGTAAATTATCCATCTGTGAAACGTCCATGGCAAGGTCCAAATCTGGATGTTCTTTTAAAACAAAACAAGCCTAGGTATAGTATAATCTTACCTACCCAACGTCGCTGATATAGCCTTAGCAGTTGAACGCTCTCTTACACTCTCAAAATAATAATAATAATAATAATAATAAAACAAAAGATTAGTCATCCCTCCCAAGAGTGTTGAAAAAGGTTCGCACCCGAAACGTGCGTTTTTCCGCTTGTCTCTATAACATGATGATACGTAATTATCTTGAAGCTTGCCAAATGGTACAATGGTAGCTTAAGTTTTAGAGCATATACATATGCTGCATTGTGCGGATACAGGGGATTTCAAAGTTTTATCTAATTTTCGTCCACACACTCCCCCCCCCCCC